>JACBYM010000383.1:0-85118 GCA_013435755.1 Amphilophus citrinellus | reverse complement strand
GAGCCACACTGCAAGCCTCACAAATCCTCAGCGGAGCCGCTTCTTTGCGAATGTAAAAATTTCATGTTAGAAGCTGAGCTGTTACTGCAGGTGTTTCCAGTAGGTGTCGAACAACTGGCCATTGAATAATGTCGGCAGCTGTTCAGGAGTTGATCCTTATTCAACACTTGTGACGTTTGGTGAAGTTTTGGAGACAATGAGTGTTTAAATTACAGCCACTTCTTGTTTTCCAGTAGGGTCGCCATAGCTGCATTCAGTAATGTGACATCGATGTGTGCAGGAGTGGGTCTTATCACAGTTGTGAAGTTGTTTCAGATTGGACAATCCGTGTTTTGACTTGAGCAACTTCCTTCTTCCACTAGGGGGCGCATAGCTGATTCAATAATGTGACATAGATGTGTGGCAGGGGGTCATTGTCACTGTTGTGAAGGTTGGTGCAGTTTGGACAATAACGTTGAAAATAGAGCAACTTCTGTGTTTCCACTAGTGGCGTTGTCATTGTCATCAGTGTCACCTAGCTCCGTGCAGGGGGGCGTCCTTATCACCACTGTGAAGTTTGGGCCAGATTGGGACAATGACTGTTTAAATTAGACCAACTTCCTGTTTCCACTAGTGGCACAGTCACTGTCATTCTGTGTCATATGGATGTTGCAGGGGTGGGTCTTATCACACTTGTGAAGTTGGTGCCCGACTGGGACAATAACTGTTTGACTAGCGCAACTTCCTTGTTCCACTCGGGGCAACTATAGCTGCATTCAATATCTATCCTGTGGATGTGTTCAGGGGGGTGGGTCTTATCACCTGTGAGTTTGGGGCAATCGGACAAGTATTGAGAATGAGAGGCAATTTCGAAAGGTCACGGCGAAGGATCGAAGCGTGCCATGGCGCCATGGCCACCGGGCCACGCCCTCTGAGTGTACCATCATCATGCGGCTTCACTGAAATGTTGTGTTCATTATACAGCTCAAAAAGACGTGGAATAAAGGTGTCATGCAGAAATGTTAGGTTTTCATGAAAATGAATGGGAATTGGGGGCGTGGTTTACGGTGGTGGGGTTGCAAAATGAGGCATGGGTCTCATTGACTTTTTTGACTCAGGGTTCATATGCAGAACCGGCTGAAAACACAAGTCATACTATAGGCGCAACTAAAATTTTGGAGCTCCATGTAAATTGTAATTTATTATGTAGGGGCGCTATTGCAGGGATATTCCATTGTTTCTCCATTTATGGATACAGGGGGGGCGACTACCTGATTATAAGTTTGGAGAAATCGGGCAAAGCCTGCAGCGTCGGATGCCAGAAATGGTGAGGGTTTAAAAAAGGCCAAAACCGAAGGCAAAGTTCAGCGCCCCCTTGTGAAGAAGACCGTTTATATTCTATATTAAAACATGAATAACTTTTGATTCCCTGCTGGTTTGTAGATTATGCTGCGCACTTTTGGTGTCTTTAGGTTCTAACGGTTCTAGGAGGAGATGTTTCAAATACGAGGTGTGCGCATCGCTGGAATTGGAAAAGGTCAAAGTTAGGCCAAGATGGCTGAGTTCCTGTTTGTTGTGGTGGGGGCTGCCTCCAAGCGGATTTTTTGCTTGCCTTGACCTGATCTGTGGGTGAACGCGATTTCGTGGTTCTAGGACAAAGTTGACGTGTGGCCTCTCCTAGGAGGCCGAAAAATGCAATTTTCCGGGGCCGCAGTGGAGCCCCTTTGAGGAGTTTGCTCCCTTGGCGCAGTTAAAAAAAATAAAATTTTTCGCCAGACTGAGACTGATAGCGAAAAAAAACTGACTTTTCGGTATATGTTGAGGGGGTCAAATTTGCGGTTAAACTGGCAGAAAGAAAAATACGAAGAAGAAGCCGAAGAAGGAATATACTGAATATCGCTAACAAATCCAATTTCCGCTTTCAGTCACCCACCTCTTACCTTTTCGGAAAACGTTCCGACATGACGCACGTCCCATAGGTCCGGGGACACTTGACGACCCGTCCCCATGCGACCCGCCCCCATTTTCGCACCGCCACCCCTCCAAATTCAACTATAGGCCTCCTCGCCGACCCTTTCGGTTGGCTCGGGCCCCCCTAATAATAATAAAATAAAAAAATAATAATAACGAAGCAATTACAAATAGGGCTTCGCCACGTTTAGTGCTCGGGCCCTAATAATAATTAAACGAGCAATTACAAATAGGGCCTTCGCACGTTTCGTGCTCGGGCCCTAATTAAGCGGCAAGCGGCGCTGATCGGGCCCTCGCACCCGGCGCCGCGTCGGACCCGTGGCACGCCTCCAGCGAGCCGCCGCTCTGAGGTTCTTCGCAGACGAGAGAGTAGCGGCTTCCCCCGGCTGCTGACAAGCTCAGCAGGTAGCCGTACTTCGCATCGTTTGTCTACCGCTTCCACTCGGTGGCGTCTGGTGAGTGCCCACTAATGAAAGTGTTCACCAATGCGTCTATGTAATGCCTGCAGCCATCAAAATAAATTGCAATGATCATAGGATGAATATTATTAGCGTTACTTTTGATTCCTGTTCTTGCCCCCGGGGCTTATGAGTGTGAAACAAAGCTGATAGGCGGTTTGTGTCCAGGCTCCCTTACCTCCCATTAGCCTGTGAAGTTTGGACAGAACAGATTGGCAATGTATGTTACGTTAGAGAATGTGACATTCTGGTGTACTGTGGTATACTAGTAAAATCCCACATTCAGAGGGTTGCTACGGCAACAGCGTTGGAATCTATAAAACCTTGACTATCTTTGATGGGCTACTTGTGTAGATGATCTGGAGCCATTTTGGTCTCACTGAATTGAAATCTTGTAGTCGAGATGATTTCACATAGCCCCGGCTGAAAAATTGAAAATGCTGCAAAAAGACACCTTCCTTAGAACATGTCAGGTTCCTGTTGTAATTGGGTAGGGTCCAAGAGACTTTTTTGTACGTCTTCGGATGTTACATCAGCATGCCCACGATTTCAGCGACACAGACCAAGCACAGCCCTGGGGCTGATGTTTAGAACCTTTCTGGGCCTGAAATTGAAAAAAAGTCCAAATTCAGAGGTTTGCTACGGCAACACCGTTCAATATTCTACAAAACCATGCATATCTTTTGACGGGCTACTTGTGTAGATGATCTGGAGCAATTTTGGTCTCACTGAATGAAATGCTCTAGTAGAAGATGATTCAAATAGCAGGCCTGAAAAATGTGAAAAATGCTGCAAAAATGACACCTCAATTAGAACATATCAGGCTTCCTGTTGGGTTTTGGGTATGGGTCCAAGAGACTTTTTTGTACGTCTTAGGATGTTACTTCAGCATGCACGATTTTCAGATACACAGACCAAGCACAGCCCTGGGGCTGATGTTTAGAATCTTTCTGTGCCTAAAAGGAAAAAAATCCAAATTCAGAGGGTTGCTACGGCAACACCGTTCAATATTCTACAAAACCATGCATATCTTTTGATGGGCTACTTGTGTAGATGATCTGGAGCCATTTTGGTCTCACTGGGTCAAATGCCCTAGGAGGAGTTGAGGCAAAAAGGCCTGAAAAAGGCGAAAATGCTGCAAAAATGACACTTTAAAGTGAACGTGGCTGACTTCCTGTTGGGTTTCGGCTATCGGGTCCAAGAGACTTTTTTGTTGATCTTAGCATCTTACATCAGCAGGCACATTTTCAGATACACAGAGAAAGCACAGCCCAGGGGCTGATGTTTAGAATCTCTGTGAATTTGAAATTGAAAAAAGTCCAAATTCAGAGGGTTGCCATGGCAACACCGTTCAATATTCTACAAAACCATGAATATCTTTTGATGGGCTACTTGTGTAGATGATCTGGAGCCAATTTGGTGTCAGTGGGTGAAATGCCCTAGGACAAGTTCGTTCAAATAGCAGGCGTGGAAATCGCAAAAATTGACACATTCAATTGAAGATGGCCGACTTCCTGTAGGGTTTGGGGTATGGGTCCAAGAGACTTTTTTGTACATCTTACGATGTTACATGAGCCTGTACATTTTCATACATGTAGATACAATGTAGCTCCGGGGCTGCTCCAAAAACATGCTGTTTTATGATATTTCCAGGTGCCAGTAGGTGGCGCTCTACCGTTTATGGACGTTATGCATATCAGTGTGTTCACGGCAGCATGCTTATCACACCACAGAAGTTTGAGCCAGATTGGACAGGTTGGCTTTGAGTTACAGCCATTTTTGTGTTCATGGCGAATCATCGCACTTTGCCGTCCCATAAGGCTCACGCCCTTTTGCCAAAAACTCACAGTTTTGAAAACACAGTAAGTCCAACTTGTTAAGGCTGTCCAGGTGAAATTTGAGATGGTTCTGCTCAACCGCCTTGGAGCTGGACCTCCAAGTGTAAAATATGACATTTCCTGTTCCCAGTAGGTGGCGCTGCGACTGTTATTAAATATTGTCATATGTATGTGTTCAGGGGAGGACCCTCATCCTAGTGAAGAAGTTTGATCCAGATTGGATCATGTAGGTATGAATGAGAGGCAATCAAAATTTCATGGCGAATGATCAAAATTCAGGGGGGCATAAGGACCCCTCCCCCTTGGCAAAAACTCACCATATTTTAGATTTAGATTCCCCTGGGGGTGTAGGTTACACAAACCAAATATGAAGTTGATAATACCTAAAATCTCTGAGTTATTAGAAAAAGTCTGAGGTGTGCAAATCGCCAAATTTGCATGATTAATTCAAAATGGCGGACTTCCTGTTGGGTTTAGGGCATGGCTCCAAGAGGATTTTTTGTGCGTCTGGATATAATGTACATGTGTATGAAGTTTCATACATGTATGTGAAACACAGCGGTGGGGCTCCAGTTTAGGGGGCGCTAGAGAGCCATTTTGGCTGGCCCTTGCCTGAAACCATTAAAATACTTAAATTTTCACCAGGTGTGATGCATGTGCAAAGTTTCATGAGTTTTTGAATATGATAAAGCCCCCAAAAAGCCAATTCATTTGCCTGAATAATAAAAATAAAAATTAAAGCCGCAAGCGGCGATGATCGGGCCCTCGCACCCGGCGCGCGTCGACCCGTGGCGCGCTCCAGCCAAGCCGCGCGTCGAACCGTGGCACGCTCTAGGCGAGCTGCACTCTGAGGTTCTCGCAGACGAGAGAGTAGCGGGCTCACCCGGCTGCTGACAGCTCAGCAGGCTAGCCGTATTTCGCATCGTTCGTCTCCCGCTTCCACTAGGTGGCATCAGTGAGTGCCCACTAATTAAAGTGTCACAATGATCTATGTAATGCTGCAGCCATAAATGAAATTGTAATGATCATAGGATGATGATTGTCTGTGTTCTACTGATTTCCCCGTTGCCACTAGGTGGCTTTATGATTGTGAAACAAAGCTGATAGGCGGTGTGTCCAGTCTCCCTTACCCTTCCGTTAAGCCTGTGAAGTTAGAGGCAGATCGGACAATGTATGTCAGAGATGTAACAATTTGGTGCACTGTGGTATATGAGTAAAATCCCACATTCAGAGGGTTGCTACGGCAACACCGTTCAATATTCTACAAAACCATGAATATCTTTTGATGGGCTACTAGTGTAGATGGTCTGGAGCAATATTGGTCTCAGTGGGTCAAATGCTCTAGTAGAAGATGTTTGAAATAGCAGGTCTGAAAAATGTGAAAAATGCTGCAAAAATGACACCTTAATTAGAACATGTCAGGCTTCCTGTTGGATTTTGGGTATGTGTCCAATAGACTTTTTGTACGTCTTAGGATGTTACTTCAGCATGCACGATTTCAGATACACAGACCAAGCACAGCCCTGGGGCTGATGTTTAGAGTCTTTCTGGGCCTGAAATGGAAAAAAGTCAAAATTCAGAGGGTTGCCACGGCAACACCGTTCAATATTCTACAAAACCATGAATATCTTTTGATGGGCTACTTGTGTAGATGATCTGGAGCCATTTCGGTCTCACTGGGTCAAATGCCCTAGGAGGAGTTGAGTCAAAAAGGCCTGAAAAAGGCGAAAAATGCTGGAAAAATGACACTTTAAAGTGAACGTGGCTGACTTCCTGTTGGGTTTCGGCTATCGGTCCAAGAGACTTGTTTGTAGATCTTAGCATCTTACATCAGCAGGCACATTTTCAGATACACAGAGAAAGCACAGCCCAGGGGCTGATGCTTAGAGTCTCCGTGGGCTTGAAATTGAAAAAAGTCCAAATTCAGAGGGTTGCCATGGCACACCGTTCAATATTCTACAAAACCATGAATATCATTTGATGGGCTACTTGTGTAGATGGTCTGGAGCCAATTTGGTGTCAGTGGGTGAAATGCCCTAGGACAAGTTTGTTCAAATAGCAGGCGTGGAAATCGCAAAAAGTGACACATTCAATTGAAGATAGCCGACTTCCTGTAGGGTTTGGGGTATGGGTCCAAGAGACTTTTTTGTACGTCTTAGGATGTTACATGAGCCTGTACATTTTCATACATGTAGATACAATGTAGCTCCGGGGCAGCTCCAAAAACTTGCTGTTTTATGATATTTCCAGGTGCCACTAGGTGGCGCTCTACCGTTTATGGACGTTATGCATATCAGTGTGTTAAGGGCAGCATGCTTATCACACCACTGAAGTTTGAGCCAGATTGGAGAGGTTGGCTTTGAGTTACAGCCATTTTTGTGTTCATGGCGAATCATCGCACTTTGCCGTCCCATAAGGGTCACGCCCTTTTGCCAAAAACTCACAGTTTTGAAAACACAGTAAGTCCAACTTCTTAAGGCTGTCCAGGTGAAATTTGAGATGGTTCGGCTCAACCGCCTTGGAGCTGGACCTCCAAGTGTAGAATATGACATTTCCTGTTCCCACTAGGTGGCGCTGCGACTGTTATTAAATATTGTCATATGTATGTGTTCAGGGGAGGACCCTCATCCTAGTGAAGAAGTTTGATCCAGATTGGATCATGTAGGTATGAATGAGAGGCAATCAAAATTTCATGGCGAATGATCAAAATGGGGGGGGGCATAAGGACCCCTCCCCCTTGGCAAAAACTCACCATATTTTAGATTTAGATTCCCCTGGGGGTGTAGGTTACACAAACCAAATATGAAGTTGATAATACCTAAAACCTCTGAGTTATTAGAAAAAGTCAGAGGTGTGCAAATCGGCAAATTTGCATGATTAATTCAAAATGGCGGACTTCCTGTTGGGTTTAAGGGCATGGCTCCAAGAGGATTTTTTGTGCGTCTGGATATGATGTACATGTGTGTCAAGTTTCATACATGTACGTGAAACACAGCGGTGGGGCTCCAGTTTAGGGGCGCTAGCGAGCCATTTTGGATGACCCTTGCCCGAAACCCTTAAAATACTTAAATTTTCACCAGGTGTGACGCATGTGCAAAGTTTCATGAGTTTTTGAATATGATAAAGCCCCCAAAAAGCCAATTCATTTGCCTGAATAATAAAAATAATAATAATTAAAGCTGCAAGCAGCGATGATAGGCCCTCGCCGGCCGCCGCCCAGGTGCTGGTGCCGATTTGAACCCAGCTTTTCCGGCCGTGCCTATTTTAGCCGGGGGTTTTTTTTGCTGGCATATATGAAAAACTGCAATGGATGTATTGGCTAACTCAAGAAAAAAGATGCCATATTCTGGGCATTGCCATGGCAACGCGTTACACATTACACTATTTTCACCTGTAGGTATTTTGTTCAGGGTGATGTGAAGAATGTGTGTATGAAATTTCAGGCATTTCTATGCATTTTTGAAAAAGATATGGTCGTTTTTCAGTCCCAGAAATTGCAAATTTTTTCCCATAGGGATAAAATGGGGCACTTTTGTGATCGTCATGGCAACAGCGTCCAAAATATGACATAGGTGTGATTGACTTTTTTGATCAGGCTGACATGAAGAATCTGTGCGCCAAATGTCATGTATTTTGGACAAACTAAGCAGAAACTTTACTATGGGGGAAATTTCGCTTTTTCCCATTACAATAAAATGGGGCATTTCGGGCTTCGCCATGGCAACGTGGTAGAAAATAGACTATGGGTGTGATTGGCTTTTTTGATCGGGATGACGTCAGGAATGTTGACATGAATTTTCATGTATTTACGACAAACTAAAATTGTGGACCTCCATACAAATTTTTGTTTCCTTCTGTAGGGGGCGCTATTGCACCTAGGATCTTGATTCCCTAAATGGGGGTTCAGGCCGGTTCAGTACATAAGTGATTAAATTTTGAGGCTGATCGGCCAAAGATTGCGCGAACGAATGCGCGACGAAATGTGCGGCGAGACAAAAAAACGAAGGTCAAATTTATGCGGTTGCCATGGCAACACCGTTGAATATTCTATAAAACCACGCAGAACTTTTGATTCCCACTTGTGAAGATGATCCTGAGCGATTTTGGTGGCAGTCGGTTAAACGCCCTATGACAAGTTACTTCAAGTACGAGGTGTGCAAAAATGCTGAATCGGCAAAGGTCAAAGTTCAGTCCAAGATGGCCGACTTACTGTTTGCCAAGCGGCAACTTCATAATGTAATTTTTTGTTGGTCTTCATATGGTCTTTTTCTGACCCGAATTTGGTGGTTCTGCGGGCAACTTTTTTTTTGCCCCCCCCATAGGAATGCAAAATTTGAAATTTCTAGGGGGCGCCGTTTCCCCACTTTTTTGAGTTTTTTAATGGCGCCAATAAAAAACAAAATGTTTCGCCAGACCTGGCTTGCATGCAAAAATTGGTGAGTTTTCGTATATGTTCAGGGGGTCAAATTAGCGATCGTTTACTCAGAAAGAATAATAATAATAATAATAATAAGAATAATAATGAACAATTCTAACAATTCCAATAATGCGCCAATCCAGTCACCTTCATATATATGTTTTCGGAAACGTCTCGACACGACCCACGTTGTCGTGAGGTCCATTGTCAATGACGCGCGCGTTGCGCTCGTCATTGACTCAGTTTCGTCGCGCAAGCTAGCTCCTGACCCTAACAATTTCAATTATGGGCTGCTCCAGTCACCCCCATATTTACGTTTTCGAGAAGCGTTCAACCTGCCCTACCTTGTTTGAGGGTCCGTTGTCAAAGTCGAGCGCTTCGCGCTCGACTTTGACCTTTTTCGTTTTCGCGCGAGCGAATACAATAGGCTCCTCGCCGATCACGTTGTGAGGCTCGGGCCTAATTAAAGCCGCAAGCGGCGATGATCGGGCCCTCGCACCCGGCGCGCGTCGACCCGTGGCGCTCTCCAGCCGAGCCGCGCTCGGAGGTTCTGGCAGACGAGAGAGCAGCGTGCTCACCCAGGTGCTGACAGCTCAGCAGGCTTGCCGTACATTGCGTCGTTCAGCAGCCAAAAGTCTCCCACATCCACTGGGTGGCGTGGGTTAGTGTCCACTAATTAAAGTGCCATGATCCTCCGTGTAATGCCTGCAGCCATCAAAGAAATTGCAATGATCACAGGATGAAAATTATTAGTGTACTTTTGATTTCCTGTCGCCACCAGGTGGCGTTATGAGTGTGAAACAAAGCTGATGGGTGTGTCCAGTCTCCCTTACCCTTCCGTTAAGCCTGTGAAGTTTGAGGCAGATGGGACAATGTATGTCAGAGATGTAACAATTTGGTGCACTGTGGTATATGAGTAAAATCCCACATTCAGAGGGTTGCTACGGCAACACCGTTCAATATTCTACAAAACCATGAATATCATTAGATGGGCTACTTGTGTAGATGATCTGGAGCAATTTTGGTCTCAGTGGGTCAAATGCTGTAGTAGAAGATGATTGAAATGGCAGGTCTGAAAAATGTGAAAAATGCTGCAAAAATGACACCTTAATTAGAACATGTCAGGCTTCCTGTTGGATTTTGGGTATGGGTCCAAGAGAGTTTTTTGTACGTCTTAGGATGTTACTTCAGCATGCACGATTTCAGAGACACAGACCAAGCACAGCCCTGGGGCTGATGTTTAGAATCTTTCTGGGCCTGAAATGGAAAAAAAGTCAAAATTCAGAGGGTTGCCACGGCAACACCGTTCAATATTCTACAAAACCATGAATATCTTTTGATGGGGTACTTGTGTAGATGATCTGGAGCCATTTCGGTGTCACTGGGTCAAATGCCCTAGGAGGAGTTGAGGCAAAAGGCCTGAAAAAGGCGAAAAATGCTGCAAAAATGACACTTTAAAGTGAACGTGGCTGACTTCCTGTTGGGTTTCGGCTATCGGTCCAAGAGACTTTTTTGTCGATCTTAGCATCTTACATCAGCAGGCACATTTTCAGATACACAGAGAAAGCACAGCCCAGGGGCTGATGCTTAGAGTCTCTGTGGGCTTGAAATTGAAAAAAGTCCAAATTCAGAGGGTTGCCATGGCAACACCGTTCAATATTCTACAAAACCATGAATATGTTTTGATGGGCTACTTGTGTAGATGGTCTGGAGCCAATTTGGTGTCAGTGGGTGAAATGCCCTAGGACAAGTTCGTTCAAATAGCAGGCGTGGAAATCGCAAAAATTGACACATTCAATTGAAGATAGCCGACTTCCTGTAGGTTTGGGGTATGGGTCCAAGAGACTTTTTTGTACGTCTTAGGATGTTACATGAGGCTGTACATTTTCATACATGTAGATACAATGTAGCTCCGGGGCTGCTCCAAAAACATGCTGTTTTATGATATTTCCAGGTGCCACTAGGTGGCGCTCTACCGTTTATGGACGTTATGCATATCAGTGTGTTCAGGGCAACATGCTTATCACACCACTGAAGTCTGAGCCAGATTGGGCAAGTTGGCTTTGAGTTACAGCCATTTTTGTGTTCATGGCGAATCATCGAACTTTGCTGTCCCATAAGGGTCACGCCCTTTTGCCAAAAACTCACAGTTTTGAAAACACAGTAAGTCCAACTTGTTAAGGCTGTCCAGGTGAAATTTGAGATGGTTCGGCTCAACCGCCTTGGAGCTGGACCTCCAAGTGTAAAATATGACATTTCCTGTTCCCAGTAGGTGGCGCTGCGACTGTTATTAAATATTGTCATATGTATGTGTTCAGGGGAGGACCCTCATCCTAGTGAAGAAGTTTGATCCAGATTGGATCATGTAGGTATGAATGAGAGGCAATCAAAATGTCATGGCGAATGATCAAATTCAGGGGGGCATAAGGACCCCTCCCCCTTGGCAAAAACTCACCATATTTTAGATTTAGATTCCCCTGGGGGTGTAGGTTACACAAACCAAATATGAAGTTGATAATACCTAAAATCTCTGAGTTATTAGAAAAAGTCTGAGGTGTGCAAATCGCCAAATTTGCATGATTAATTCAAAATGGCAGACTTCCTGTTGGGTTTAGGGCATGGCTCCAAGAGGATTTTTTGTGCGCCTGGATATGATATATATGTGTTTCAAGTTTCATTGATGTACGTGAAACAGAGCGGTGGGGCTCCAGTTTAGGGGGCGCTAGAGAGCCATTTTGGCTGGCCCTTGCCCGAAACCATTAAAATACTTAAATTTTCAGCAGGTGTGATGCATGTGCAAAGTTTCATGAGTTTTAGAATATGATAAAGCCCCCAAAAAGCCAATTCATTTGCCTGAATAATAATAAAAATAATAATAATAATTAAAGCCGCAAGCGGCGATGATCGGGCCCTCGCACCCGGCGCGCGTCGACCCGTGGCGCGCTCCAGCCAAGCTGCGCGTCGAACCGTGGCACGCTCCAGGCGAGCCGCGCTCTGAGGTTCTCGCAGACGAGAGAGTAGCGGGCTCACCCAGCTGCTGACAGCTCAGCAGGCTAGCCGTACTTCGCATCGTTGTCTCCCGCTTCCACTAGGTGGCGTCGGTGAGTGCCCACTAATGAAAGTGTCACAATGCTCTATGTAATGGCTGCAGCCATCAAATAAATTGCAATGATCATAGGATGAATATTATTAGCGTACTTTTGATTTCCTGTTGCCACTAGGTGGCGTTATGAGTGTGAAACAAAGCTGATAGGCGGGTGTGTCCAGGCGCCATTACCCTCCCATTAAGCCTGTGAAGTTTGGGACAGATTGGACAATGTATGTTAGAGATGTGACATTCTGGTGTACTGTGGTATAATAGTAAAATCCCACAATCAGAGGGTTGCTACGGCAACAGCGTTGGAGATTCTATAAAACCTTGAATATCTTTTGATGGGCTACTTGTGTAGATGATCTGGAGCCATTTGGTCTCACTGAATGAAATGCTGTAGTAGAAGATGATTCAAATAGCAGGCCTGAAAAATGTGAAAAATGCTGCAAAAAAGACACCTTAATTTGAACATGTCAGGCTTCCTGTTGGATTTTGGGTATGGGTCCAAGAGACTTTTTTGTACGTCTTAGGATGTTACATCAGCATGCACGATGTCAGAGACACAGACCAAGCACAGCCCTGGGGCTGATGTTTAGAACCTTTCTGGGCCTGAAATTGAAAAAAAGTCCAAATTCAGAGGGTTGCTACGGCAACACCGTTCAATATTCTACAAAACCATGCATATCTTTTGATGGGCTACTTGTGTAGATGATCTGGAGCAATTTTGGTCTCACAGAATGAAATGCTCTAGTAGAAGATGATTCAAAGAACAGGTGTGAAAAATGTGAGAAATGCTGCAAAAATGACACCTTAATTAGAACATGTCAGGCTTCCTGTTGGATTTTGGGTATGGGTCCAAGAGACTTTTTTGTACGTCTTAGGATGTTACTTCAGCATGCACGATTTCAGATACACAGACCAAGCACAGCCCTGGGGCTGATGTTTAGAATCTTTCTGTGCCTGAAAAGGAAAAAAATCCAAATTCAGAGGGTTGCTACGGCAACACCGTTCAATATTCTACAAAACCATGCATATCTTTTGATGGGCTACATGTGTAGATGATCTTGAGCAATTTTGGTGTCACTGGGTCAAATGCCCTAGGAGGAGTTGAGGCAAAAAGGCCTGAAAAAGGCGAAAAATGCTGCAAAAATGACACTTTAAAGTGAACGTGGCTGACTTCCTGTTGGGTTTCGGCTATCGGTCCAAGAGACTTTTTTGTAGATCTTAGCATCTTACATCAGCAGGCACATTTTCAGATACACAGAGAAAGCACAGCCCAGGGGCTGATGTTTAGAATCTCTGTGAATTTGAAATTTAAAAAAGTCCAAATTCAGAGGGTTGCCATGGCAACACCGTTCAATATTCTACAAAACCATGAATATCTTTTGATGGGCTACTTGTGTAGATGATCTGGAGCCAATTTGGTGTCAGTGGGTGAAATGCCCTAGGACAAGTTCGTTCAAATAGCAGGCGTGGAAATTTCAAAAATTTACACATTCAATTGAAGATGGCCGACTTCCTGTAGGGTTTTGGGTATGGGTCCAAGAGACTTTTTTGTACGTCTTAGGATGTTACATGAGCCTGTACATTTTCATACATGTAGATAAAACGTAGCTCCGGGGCTACTCAAAAAACCTGCTGTTTTGTGATATTTCCAGGTGCCAGTAGGTGGCGCTCTAACGTTTATGGACGTTATGCATATCAATCTGTTCAGGACAGGGTGCTTATCACACCACTGAAGTTTGAGCCAGATTGGGCAATTTGGCTTTGAGTTACAGCCATTTTTGTGTTCATGGCGAGTCATCGAACTTTGCCGTCCCATGAGGGTCACGCCCTTTTGCCAAAAACTCACAGTTTTGAAAACACAGTAAGTCCACCGTGTTAAGGCTGTCCAGGTGAAATGTGAGATGGTTTGGCTCAACCGCCTTGGAGCTGGACCTGCAAGTGTAAAATATGACATTTTCTGTTCCCACTAGGTGGCGCTGCGACTGTTATTAAATATTGTCATATGTATGTGTTCAGGGGAGGACCCTCATCCTAGTGAAGAAGTTTGATCCAGATGGGATCATGTAGGTATGAATGAGAGGCAATCAAAATTTCATGGCGAATGATCAAAATCGGGGGGGGCATAAGGACCCCTCCCCCTTGGCAAAAACTCACCATATTTTAGATTTAGCTTCCCCTGGGGGTGTAGGTTAGACAAACCAAATATGAAGTTGATAATACCTAAAATGTCAGAGTTATTAGAAAAAGTCTGAGGTGTGCAAATCGCCAAATTTGCATGATTAATTCAAAATGGCGGACTTCCTGTTGGGTTAAGGGCATGGCTCCAAGAGGATTTTTTGTGCGTCTGGATATGATATATATGTGTTTCAAGTTTCATTCATGTACGTGAAACACAGCGGTGGGGCTCCAGTTTAGGGGGCGCTAGAGAGCCATTTTGGCTGGCCCTTGCCCGAAACCATTAAAATACGTAAATTTTCACCAGGTGTGATGCATGTGCAAAGTTTCATGAGTTTTTGAATATGATAAAGCCCCCAAAAAGCCAATTCATTTGCCTGAATAATAAAAAAAATAATAATAAACGAAGCAATTACAATAGGGCCTTCGCACGTTTAGTGCTCGGGCCCTAATAATAAACGGAGCAATTACAATAGGGCCTTCGCACGTTTAGTGCTCGGGCCCTAATTAAAGCTGCAAGCAGCGATGATAGGCCCTCGCCGGCCGCCGCCCAGGTGCTGGTGCCGAATTGAACCCAGCTTTTCTGGCCGTGCCAGTTTTAGCCGTGTGTTTTGGCTGCTACATGTGAAATTTAGAAACGGATGAATTGGCTAACTCAAGGAAAAAGATGCCATATTCCGGACTTCGCAATGGCAACGTCTTACATATTTCATAACTTTGACCTGTAGGTTTTTTATTCAGGAAGATGTGAAGAATGTGTGTACCAAATTTCATGCCTTTCTGTTCAATTCTGAGAAAGATATGGTCATTTTTGAATCGCAGGAATTTTAAGCTTTTTTCCATAGGGATAAAATGGGGTAGTTTTGGGGTCGTCATGGCAACAGCGTCCAAAATATGATATAGGTGTCATTGACGTTTTTGATCAGGCCGACATACAGAATGTGTGTATCACATTTCATGTATTTTGGGCAAAGTAAGCTGAAATTTTAGTATTGGAGAAATTTCACTTTTTCCCATAGGGATAAAATGGGGCATTTCTGGCTTCGCCATGGCAACGTGGTAGTAAATAGAGTATGGGTGTCATTGGCTTTTTTGATCAGGATGATGTCATGAGTGTTGACACAAATTTTCATGCGTTTCAGACAAAGTAAAATTCTGGACCTCCATACAAATTTTTGTTTGCTTCTGTAGGGGGCGCTATTGCACCTAGAAACTTGATTCCCTAATTGTGGGTTCAGGCCGGTCCAGTAAACAAGTTATTAAATTTTGAGGCTGATCGGCCAAAGATTGTGCAAACGAATGCAAAAACAAATTTGCGGCGAGAGACAAAAACGAAGCCAAAATTCAGGGGGTTGCCATGGCAACACCGTTGAATATTCTATAAAACCACGCAGAACTTTTGATGCCCCACTTGTGTAGATGATTCAGAGCGATTTTTGTGGCAGTCGGTTAAACGCCCTAGGACAAGTTAATTAAATTACGAGGTGTGCAAAAATGCTGAATCGGCAAAGGTCAAAGTTCAGTCCAAGATGGGCGACTTCCTGTTTGTCAGGCGGCAACTTTATAATGTAATTTTTAGTTGGTCTTTATACGGTCTGTTTCTGACCCGAATTTGGTGCTTATGCTGGCAACTTTTTTTTTTCCCCTCCCATAGGAATGCAAAATTTCAATTTTGTAGGGGGCGCTGTTTCGCCACTTTTTTGAGGTTTTTAATGGCGCCAATAAAAAACAAAATGTTTCACCAGACCTGGCTTGCATGCAAAAATTGGTGACTTTTCGTCTATGTTCAGGGGTTCAAATTAGCGATCGTTTACTCAGAAAGAATAATAAGAAGAATAATAATGAACAATTCTAACGATTCCAATAATGCGCCAACCCAGTCACCTTCATATATACGTTTTCGGAAACGTCTCGACCCGACGCACGTTGTCGTGAGGTCCATTGTCAATGACGAGCGCGTTGCGCTCGTCATTGACCCACTTTCATCGCGCAAGCTAGCTGATGACGCTAACGATTTCAATTATGGGCTGTTCCATTGACCCCCATATATACGTTTTCGAGAAGCGTTCGACCTGACCTACCTTGTTTGAGGGTCCGTTGTCAAAGTCGAGCGCTTCGCGCTCGACTTTGACCTTTTTCGTTTTCGCGCGAGCGAATACAATAGGCTCCTCGCCGATCACGTTGTGAGGCTCGGGCCTAATAATAAACGAAGCAATTACAATAGGGCCTTCGCACGTTTCGTGCTCGGGCCCTAATAAAAAAAATAATAATAAACGAAGCAATTACAATAGGGCCTTCGCACGTTTCGTGCTCGGGCCCTAATTAAAGCCGCAAGCGGCGATGATCGGGCCCTCGCCCCCGGCGCGCGTCGACCCGTGGCGCGCTCCAGCCAAGCCGCGCGTCGAACCGTGGCACGCTCCAGCCGAGCCGCGCTCTGAGGTTCTCGCAGACGAGAGAGTAGCGGGCTCACCCGGCTGCTGAAAGCTCAGCAGGCTAGCCGTACTTCGTATCGTTTGTCTCCCGCTTCCACTAGGTGGCGTCAGTGAGTGCCCACTAATGAAAGTGTCACAATGGTCTATGTAATGCCTGCAGCCATCAAATAAATTGCAATGATAATAGGATGAATATTATTAGCGTACTTTTGATTTCCTGTTGCCACTAGGTGGCGTTACGAGTGTGAAACAAAGCTGATAGGCGGGTGTGTCCAGGCTCCCTTACCCTCCCATTAAGCCTGTGAAGTTTGGGACAGATTGGACAATGTATGTTAGAGATGTGACATTCTGGTGTACTGTGGTATAATAGTAAAATCCCACATGCAGAGGGTTGCTACGGCAACAGCGTTGGAGATTCTATAAAACCTTGAATATATTTTGATGGGCTACTTGTGTAGATGATCTGGAGGCATTTTGGTCTCACTGAATGAAATGCTGTATTAGAAGATGATTCAAATAGCAGGCCTGAAAAATGTGAAAAATGCTGCAAAAAAGACACCTTAATTAGAACATGTCAGGCTTCCTGTTGGATTTTGGGTATGGATCCAAGAGACTTTTTTGTACGTCTTAGGATGTTACTTCAGCATGCACGATTTCAGAGACACAGACCAAGCACAGCCCTGGGGCTGATGTTTAGAGCCTTTCTGGGCCTGAAATGGAAAAAAAGTCCAAATTCAGAGGGTTGCTACGGCCACACCGTTCAATATTCTACAAAACCATGAATATCTTTTGATGGGCTACTTGTGTAGATGATCTGGAGCAATTTTGGTCTCACTGAATGAAATGCTGTAGTAGAAGATGATTCAAATAGCAGGCCTGAAAAATGTGACAAATGCTGCAAAAATGACACCTCAATTAGAACATATCAGGCTTCCTGTTGGGTTTTGGGTATGGGTCCAAGAGACTTATTTGTACGTCTTAGGATGTTACTTCAGCATGCACGATTTCAGATACACAGACCAAGCACAGCCCTGGGGCTGATGTTTAGAATCTTTCTGGGCCTGAAATGGAAAAAAAGTCAAAATTCAGAGGGTTGCCACGGCAACACCGTTCAATATTCTACAAAACCATGAATATCTGTTGATGGGCTACTTGTGTAGATGATCTGGAGCCATTTCGGTGTCACTGGGTCAAATGCCCTAGGAGGAGTTGAGGCAAAAAGGCCTGAAAAGGCGAAAAATGCTGCAAGAATGACACTTTAAAGTGAACGTGGCTGACTTCCTGTTGGGTTTCGGCTATCGGTCCAAGAGACTTTTTTGTAGATCTTAGCATCTTACATCAGCAGGCACATTTTCAGATACACAGAGAAAGCACAGCCCAGGGGCTGATGCTTAGAGTCTCTGTGGGCTTGAAATTGAAAAAAGTCCAAATTCAGAGGGTTGCCATGGCAACACCGTTCAATATTCTACAAAACCATGAATATCTTTTGATGGGCTACTTGTGTAGATGGTCTGGAGTCAATTTGGTGTCAGTGGGTGAAATGCCGTAGGACAAGTTCGTTCAAATAGCAGGCGTGGAAATCGCAAAAATTGACACATTCAATTGAAGATAGCCGACTTCCTGTAGGGTTTGGGGTATGGGTCCAAGAGACTTTTTGTACGTCTTCGGATGTTACATGAGCCTGTACATTTTCATACATGTAGATACAATGTAGCTCCGGGGCTGCTCCAAAAACTTGCTGTTTTATGATATTTCCAGGTGCCAGTAGGTGGCGCTCTACCGTTTATGGACGTTATGCATATCAGTGTGTTCAGGGCAGCATGCTTATCACACCACTGAAGTTTGAGCCAGATTGGACAGTTTGTGTTTGAGTTACAGCCATTTTTGTGTTCATGGCGAATCATCGCACTTTGCCGTCCCATAAGGGTCACGCCCTTTTGCCAAAAACTCACAGTTTTGAAAACACAGTAAGTCCAACTTGTTAAGGCTGTCCAGGTGAAATTTGAGATGGTTCAGCTCAACCGCCTTGGAGCTGGACCTCCAAGTGTAAAATATGACATTTCCTGTTCCCACTAGGTGGCGCTGCGACTGTTATTAAATATTGTCATATGTATGTGTTCAGGGGAGGACCCTCATCCTAGTGAAGAGGTTTGATCCAGATTGGATCATGTAGGTATGAATGAGAGGCAATCAAAATTTCATGGCGAATGATCAAAATTCAGGGGGGCATAAGGACCCCTCCCCCTTGGCAAAAACTCACCATATTTTAGATTTAGATTCCCCTGGGGGTGTAGGTTACACAAACCAAATATGAAGTTGATAATACCTAAAATCTCTGAGTTATTAGAAAAAGTCTGAGGTGTGCAAATCGCCATATTTGCATGATTGATTCAAAATGGCGGACTTCCTGTTGGTTTTAGGGCATGGCTCCAAGAGGATTTTTTGTGCGTCTGGATATGATATATATGTGTGTGAAGTTTCATTCATGTACGTGAAACACAGCGGTGGGGCTCCAGTTTAGGGGGCGCTGGAGAGCCAATTTGGATGGCCCTTGCCCGAGACCATTAAAATACGTAAATTTTCACCAGGTGTGATGCATGTGCAAAGTTTCATGAGTTTTTGAATATGATAAAGCCCCCAAAAAGCCAATTGATTTGCCTGAATAATAAAAATAATAATTAAAGCCGCAAGCGGCGATGATCGGGCCCTCGCCCCCGGCGCGCGTCGACCCGTGGCGCGCTCCAGCCAAGCCGCGCGTCGACCCGTGGCACGCTCCAGCCGAGCCGCGCTCAGAGGTTCTCGCAGACGAGAGAGTAGCGGGCTCACCCGGCTGCTGACAGCTCAGCAGGCTAGCCGTACTTCGCATCGTTTGTCTCCCGCTTCCACTAGGTGGCGTCGGTGAGTGCCCACTAATGAAAGTGTCACAATGCTCTATGTAATGCCTGCAGCCATCAAATAAATTGCAATGATCATAGGATGAATATTATTAGCGTACTTTTGATTTCCTGTTGCCACTAGGTGGCGTTATGAGTGTGAAACAAAGCTGATAGGCGGGTGTGTCCAGTCTCCCTTACCCTCCCATTAAGCCAGTGAAGTTTGGGACAGATTGGACAATGTATGTTAGAGATGTGACATTCTGGTGTACTGTGGTATAATAGTAAAATCCCACAATCAGAGGGTTGCTACGGCAACAGCGTTGGAGATTCTATAAAACCTTGAATATCTTTTGATGGGCTACTTGTGTAGATGATCTGGAGCCATTTTGGTCTCACTGAATGAAATGCTGTAGTAGAAGATGATTCAAGTAGCAGGCCTGAAAAATGTGAAAAATGCTGCAAAAAAGACACCTTAATTAGAACATGTCAGGCTTCCTGTTGGATTTTGGGTATGGGTCCAAGAGACTTTTTTGTACGTCTTAGGATGTTACATCAGCATGCACGATTTCAGAGACACAGACCAAGCACAGGCCTGGGGCTGATGTTTAGAACCTTTGTGGGCCTGAAATTGAAAAAAAGTCCAAATTCAGAGGGTTGCTACGGCAACACCGTTAAATATTCTACAAAACCATGCATATCTTTTGATGGGCTACTTGTGTAGATGATCTGGAGCAATTTTGGTCTCACTGAAGGAAATGCTCTAGTAGAAGATGATTCAAATAGCAGGTCTGAAAAATGTGAGAAATGCTGCAAAAATGACACCTTAATTAGAACATGTCAGGCTTCCTGTTGGATTTTGGGTATGGGTCCAAGAGACTTTTTTGTACGTCTTAGGATGTTATTTCAGCATGCACGATTTCAGATACACAGACCAAGCACAGCCCTGGGGCTGATGTTTAGAATGTTTCTGTGCCTGAAAAGGAAAAAAATCCAAATTCAGAGGGTTGCTACGGCAACACCGTTCAATATTCTACAAAACCATGCATATCTTTTGATGGGCTACTTGTGTAGATGATCTGGAGCCATTTCGGTGTCACTGGTTTAAATGCCCTAGGAGGAGTTGAGGCAAAAAGGCCTGAAAAAGGCGAAAAATGCTGCAAAAATGACACTTTAAAGTGAACGTGGCTGACTTCCTGTTGGGTTTCGGCTATCGGTCCAAGAGACTTTTTTGTAGATCTTAGCATCTTACATCAGCAGGCACATTTTCAGATACACAGAGAAAGCACAGCCCAGGGGCTGATGCTTAGAGTCTCTGTGGGCTTGAAATTGAAAAAAGTCCAAATTCAGAGGGTTGCCATGGCAACACCGTTCAATATTCTACAAAACCATGAATATGTTTTGATGGGCTACGTGTGTAGATGGTCTGGAGCCAATTTGGTGTCAGTGGGTGAAATGCCCTAGGACAAGTTCGTTCAAGTAGCAGGCGTGGAAATCGCAAAAATTGACACATTCAATTGAAGATAGCCGACTTCCTGTAGGGTTTCGGGTATGGGTCCAAGAGACTTTTTTGAACGTCTTAGGATGTTACATGAGCCTGTACATTTTCATACATGTAGATAAAATGTAGCTCCGGGGCTGCTCCAAAAACATGCTGTTTTATGATATTTCCAGGTGCCACTAGGTGGCGCTCTACCGTTTATGGACGTTATGCATATCAGTGTGTTCAGGGCAGCTTGCTTATCACACCACTGAAGTTTGAGCCAGATTGGAGAGGTTGGCTTAGAGTTACAGCCATTTTTGTGTTCATGGCGAATCATCGCACTTTGCCGTCCCATAAGGGTCACGCCCTTTTGCCAAAAACTCACAGTTTTGAAAACACAGTAAGTCCAACTTGTTAAGGCTGTCCAGGTGAAATTTGAGATGGTTCGGCTCAACCGCCTTGGAGCTGGACCTCCAAGTGTAAAATATGACATTTCCTGTTCCCACTAGGTGGCGCTGCGACTGTTATTAAATATTGTCATATGTATGTGTTCAGGGGAGGACCCTCATCGTGGTGAAGAAGTTTGATCCAGATTGGATCATGTAGGTATGAATGAGAGGCAATCAAAATTTCATGGCGAATGATCAAAATTCGGGGGGGCATAAGGACCCCTCCCCCTTGGCAAAAACTCACCATATTTTAGATTTAGATTCCCGTGGGGGTGTAGGTTACACAAACCAAATATGAAGTAGATAATACCTAAAATCTCTGAGTTATTAGAAAAAGTCTGAGGTGTGCAAATCGCCAAATTTGCATGATTAATTCAAAATGGCGGACTTCCTGTTGGTTTTAGGGCATGGCTCCAAGAGGATTTTTTGTGCGTCTGGATATGATATATATGTGTGTGAAGTTTCATTCATGAACGTGAAACACAGTGGTGGGGCTCCAGTTTAGGGGGCGCTAGAGAGCCATTTTGGCTGGCCCTTGCCCGAAACCATTAAAATACTTAAATTTTCACCAGGTGTGATGCATGTGCAAAGTTTCATGAGTTTTTGAATATGATAAAGCCCCCAAAAAGCCAATTCATTTGCCTGAATAATAATAAAAAAAAAAAAAATAAAAATAATTAAAGCCGCAAGCGGCGATGATCGGGCCCTCGCACCAGGCGCGCGTCGACCCGTGGCGCTCTCCAGCCGAGCCGCGCTCGGAGGTTCTGGCAGACGAGAGAGCGGCGTGCTCACCCAGGTGCTGACAGCTCAGCAGGTCAGCCGTACATTGCGTCGTTCAGCACCCAAAAGTCTCCCACATCCACCAGGTGGCGTGGGTTAGTGTCCACTAATTAAAGTGCCATGATCCTCCGTGTAATGCCTGCAGCCATCAAATAAATTGCAATGATCACAGGATGAATATTATTAGTGTACTTTTGATTTCCTGTCACCACCAGGTGGCGTTATGAGTGTGAAACAAAGCTGATGGGTGTGTCCAGTCTCCCTTACCCTTCCGTTAAGCCTGTGAAGTTTGAGGCAGATCGGACAATGTATGTCAGAGATGTAACAATTTGGTGCACTGTGGTATATGAGTAAAATCCCACATTCAGAGGGTTGCTACGGCAACACCGTTCAATATTGTACAAAACCATGAATATCTTTTGATGGTCTACTTGTGTAGATGGTCTGGAGCAATATTGGTCTCAGTGGGTCAAATGCTGTAGTAGAAGATGATTGAAATAGCAGGTCTGAAAAATGTGAAAAATGCTGCAAAAATGACACCTTAATTAGAACATGTAAGGCTTCCTGTTGGATTTTGGGTATGGGTCCAAGAGACTTTTTTGTACGTCTTAGGATGTTACTTCAGCATGCACGATTTCAGATACACAGACCAAGCACAGCCCTGGGGCTGATGTTTAGAATCTTTCTGGGCCTGAAATGGAAAAAAAGTCCAAATTCAGAGGGTTGCCACGGCAACACCGTGCAATATTCTACAAAACCATGAATATCTTTTGATGGGCTACTTGTGTAGATGATCTGGAGCCATTTCGGTGTCACTGGGTCAAATGCCCTAGGAGGAGTTGAGGCAAAAAGGCCTGAAAAAGGCGAAAAATGCTGCAAAAATGACACTTTAAAGTGAACGTGGCTGACTTCCTGTTGGGTTTCGGCTATCGGTCCAAGAGACTTTTTTGTAGATCTTAGCATCTTACATAAGCAGGCACATTTTCAGATACACAGAGAAAGCACAGCCCAGGGGCTGATGCTTAGAGTCTCTGTGGGCTTGAAATTGAAAAAAGTCCAAATTCAGAGGGTTGCCATGGCAACACCGTTCAATATTCTACAAAACCATGAATATCTTTTGACGGGCTACTTGTGTAGATGATCTGGAGCAATTTTGGTCTCAGTGGGTCAAATGCTGTAGTAGAAGATGATTGAAATAGCAGGTCTGAAAAATGTGAAAAATGCTGCAAAAATGTCACCTTAATTAGAACATGTCAGGCTTCCTGTTGGATTTTGGGTATGGGTCCAAGAGACTTTTTTGTATGTCTTAGGATGTTACTTAAGCATGCACGATTTCAGATACACAGACCAAGCACAGCCCTGGGGCTGATGTTTAGAATCTTTCTGGGCCTGAAATGGAAAAAAAGTCCAAATTCAGAGGGTTGCCATGGCAACACCGTTCAATATTCTACAAAACCATGAATATCTTTTGATGGGCTACTTGTGTAGATGATCTGGAGCCAAGTTGGTGTCAGTGGGTGAAATGCCCTAGGAGGAGATGTTTCAAATAGCAGGCCTGAAAATCGCAAAAAGTGACACATTCAATTGAAGATAGCCGACTTCCTGTAGGGTTTGGGGTATGGGTTCAAGAGACTTTTTTGTACATCTGACGATGGTACATGAGCCTGTACATTTTCATACATGTAGATAAAACGTAGCTCCGGGGCTACTCAAAAAACCTGCAATTTTAAGATATTCCGAGCTGCCACTAGGCGGCGCTCTACCTTTTATGGACGTTATGCATATCAGTGTGTTCAGGGCAGCGTGCTTATCAGACCACTGAAGTTTGAGCCAGATTGGACAGGTTGGCTTTGAGTTACAGCCATTTTTGTGTTCATGGCGAATCATCGAACTTTGCCGTCCCATAAGGGTCACGCCCTTTTGCCAAAAACTCACAGTTTTGAAAACACAGTAAGTCGAACTTCTTAAAGCTGTCCAGGTGAAATTTGAGATGGTTCGGCTCAACCGCCTTGGAGCTGGACCTCCAAGTGTAAAATATGACATTTCCTGTTCCCACTAGGTGGCGCTGCGACTGTTATTAAATATTGTCATATGTATGTGTTCAGGGGAGGACCCTCATCCTATTGAAGAAGTGTGATCCAGATTGGATCATGTAGGTATGAATGAGAGGCAATCAAAATTTCATGGCGAATGATCAAAATTCAGGGGGGCATAAGGACCCCTCCCCCTTGGCAAAAACTCACCATATTTTAGATTTAGATTCCCCTGGGGGTGTAGGTTACACAAACCAAATATGAAGTTGATAATACCTAAAATGTCTGAGTTATTAGAAAAAGTCTGAGTTGTGCAAATCGCCAAATTTGCATGAGTAATTCAAAATGGCGGACTTCCTGTTGGGTTTAGGGCATGGCTCCAAGAGGATTTTTTGTGCGTCTGGATATGATGTACATGTGTGTCAAGTTTCATACATGTACGTGAAACACAGCGGTGGGGCTCCAGTTTAGGGGGCGCTAGCAAGCCATTTTGGATGACCCTTGCCCGAAACCCTTAAAATACTTAAATTTTCAGCAGGTGTGACGCATGTGCAAAGTTTCATGAGTTTTTGAATATGATAAAGCCCCCAAAAAGCCAATTCATTTGCCTGAATAATAATAAAAATAAAAATAATAATAATAATAATAAACGAAGCAATTACAATAGGGCCTTCGCACGTTTAGTGCTCGGGCCCTAATAAACGAAGCAATTACAATAGGGCCTTCGCACGTTTCGTGCTCGGGCCCTAATTAAAGCCGCAAGCGGCGATGATCGGGCCCTCGCACCCGGCGCGCGTCGACCCGTGGCGCGCTCCAGCCAAGCTGCGCGTCGAACCGTGGCACGCTCTAGGCGAGCTGCGCTCTGAGGTTCTCGCAGACGAGAGAGTAGCGCGCTCACCCGGCTGCTGACAGCTCAGCAGGTTAGCCGTACTTCGCGTCGTTCGTCTCCCGCTTCCACTAGGTGGCATCAGTGAGTGCCCACTAATTAAAGTGTCACAATGATATATGTAATGCCTGCAGCCATAAATGAAATTGTAATGATCATAGGATGATGATTGTCTGTGTTCTACTGATTTCCTGTTGCCACTAGGTGGCTTTATGATTGTGAAACAAAGCTGATAGGCGGGTGTGTCCAGTCTCCCTTACCCTCGCATTAAGCCTGTGAAGTTTGGGACAGACTGGACAATGTATGTTAGAGATGTGACATTCTGGTGTACTGTGGTATAATAGTAAAATCCCACATTCAGAGGGTTGCTATGGCAACAGCGTTGGAGATTCTATAAAACCTTGAATATCTTTTGATGGGCTACTTGTGTAGATGATCTGGAGGCATTTTGGTCTCACTGAATGAAATGCTGTAGTAGAAGATGATTCAAATAGCAGGCCAGAGAAATGTGGAAAATGCTGCAAAAATGACACCTTAATTAGAACATGTCAGGCTTCCTGTTGGATTTTGGGTATGGGTCCAAGAGACTTTTTTGTACGTCTTAGGATGTTACTTCAGCATGCACGATTTCAGATACACAGACCATGCACAGCCCTGGGGCTGATGTTTAGAATCTTTCTGTGCCTGAAAAGGGAAAAAATCCAAATTCAGAGGGTTGCTACGGCAACACCGTTCAATATTCTACAAAACCATGCATGTCTTTTGATGGGCTACTTGTGTAGATGATCTGGAGCCATTTTGGTCTCACTGGGTCAAATGCCCTAGGAGGAGTTGATTCAAAAAGGCCTGAAAAAGGCGAAAAATGCAGCAAAAATGACACTTTAAAGTGAACGTGGCTGACTTCCTGTTGGGTTTCGGCTATCGGTCCAAGAGACTTTTTTGTAGATCTTAGCATCTTACATCAGCAGGCACATTTTCAGATACACAGAGAAAGCACAGCCCAGGGGCCGATGCTTAGAGTGTCTGTGGGCTTGAAATTGAAAAAAGTCCAAATTCAGAGGGTTGCCATGGCAACACCGTTCAATATTCTACAAAACCATGAATATCTTTTGATGGGCTACGTGTGTAGATGGTCTGGAGCCAATTTGGTGTCAGTGGGTGAAATGTCCTAGGACAAGTTCTTTCAAATAGCAGGCGTGGAAATCGCAAAAATTGACACATTCAATTGAAGATAGCCGACTTCCTGTAGGGTTTGGGGTATGGGTCCAAGAGACTTTTTTGTACGTCTTAGGATGATACATGAGCCTGTTCATTTTCATACATGTAGGTAAAGCGTAGCCCCGGGGCTACTCAAAAAACATGCTATTTTAAGATATTCCGAGCTGCCAGTAGGCGGCGCTCTAACGTTTATGGACTTTATGTATATCAATCTGTTCAGGACAGGGTGCTTATCACACCACTGAAGTTTGAGCCAGATTGGGCAAGTTGGCTTTGAGTTACAGCCGTTTTTGTGTTCATGGCGAATCATCAAACTTTGCCGTCCCATAAGGGTCACGCCCTTTTGCCAAAAACACACAGTTTTGAAAACACAGGTAGTCCAACTTCTTAAGGCTGTCCAGGTGAAATTTGAGATGGTTCGGCTCAACCGCCTTGGAGCTGGACCTCGAAGTGTAAAAAATGACATTTCCTGTTCCCACTAGGTGGCGCTGCGACTGTTATTAAATATTGTCATATGTATGTGTTCAGGGGAGGACCCTCATCGTAGTGAAGAAGTTTGATCCAGATTGGATGATGTAGGTATGAATGAGAGGCAATCAAAATTTCATGGCGAATGATCAAAATTCAGGGGGGCATAAGGACCCCTCCCCCTTGGCAAAAACTCACCATATTTTATGTTTAGATTCCCCTGGGGGTGTAGGTTACACAAACCAAATATGAAGTTGATAATACCTAAAATATCTGAGTTATTAGAAAAAGTCTGAGGTGTGCAAATCGCCAAATTTGCATGATTAATGCAAAATGGCGTACTTCCTGTTGGGTTTAGGGCATGGCTCCAAGAGGATTTTTTGTGCGCCTGGATATGATATATATGTGTTTCAAGTTTCATTGATGTACGTGAAACACAGCGGTGGGGCTCCAGTTTAGGGGGCGCTAGAGAGCCATTTTGGCTGGCCCTTGCCCGAGGCCATGAAAATACGTAAATTTTCACCAGGTGTGACGCATGTGCAAAGTTTCATGAGTTTTTGAATATGATAAAGCCCCCAAAAAGCCAATTCATTTGCCTGAATAATAAAAAAAAAAAAAATAATAATAATAATAATAATAAATAATAAACGAAGCAATTACAATAGGGCCTTCGCACGTTTAGTGCTCGGGCCCTAATAATAAACGAAGCAATTACAATAGGGCCTTCGCACGTTTCGTGCTCGGGCCCTAATTAAAGCCGCAAGCGGCGATGATCGGGCCCTCGCCCCCGGCGCACGTCAACCCGTGGCGCGCTCCAGCCAAGCCGCGCGTCGAACCGTGGCACGCTCTAGGCGAGCCGCGCTCTGAGGTTCTCGCAGACGAGAGAGTAGCGGGCTCACCCGGCTGCTGACAGCTCAGCAGGCTAGCCGTACTTCGCATCGTTCGTCTCCCGCTTCCACTAGGTGGCATCAGTGAGTGCCCACTAATTAAAGTGTCACAATGATCTATGTAATGCCTGCAGCCATAAATGAAATTGTAATGATCATAGGATGATGATTGTCTGTGTTCTACTGATTTCCTGTTGCCACTAGGTGGCTTTATGATAGTGAAACAAATCTGATAGGTGGGTGTGTCCAGTCTCCCGTACCCTCCCGTTAAGCCTGTGAAGTTTGGGACAGATTGGACAATGTATGTTAGAGATGTGACATTGTGGTGTACTGTGGTATAATAGTAAAATCCCACATTCAGAGGGTTGCTATGGCAACAGCGTTGGAGATTCTATAAAACCTTGAATATCTTTAGATGGGCTACTTGTGTAGATGATCTGGAGGCATTTTGGTCTCACTGAATGAAATGCTGTAGTAGAAGATGATTGAAATAGCAGGCCTGAAAAATGTGAGAAATGCTGCAAAAATGACACCTTAATTAGAACATGTCAGGCTTCCTGTTGGATTTTGGGTATGGGTCCAAGAGACTTTTTTGTACGTCTTAGGATGTTACTTCAGCATGCACGATTTCAGATACACAGACCAAGCACAGCCCTGGGGCTGATGTTTAGAATCTTTCTGTGCCTGAAAAGGAAAAAAATCCAAATTCAGAGGGTTGCTACGGCAACACCGTTCAATATTCTACAAAACCATGCATATCTTTTGATGGGCTACTTGTGTAGATGGTCTGGAGCCAATTTGGTGTCAGTGGGTGAAATGCCCTAGGAGAAGTTCGTTCAAATAGCAGGCGTGGAAATCGCAAAAATTGACACATTCAATTGAAGATAGCCGACTTCCTGTAGGGTTTGGGGTATGGGTCCAAGAGACTTTTTTGTACGTCTTAGGATGTTACATGAGCCTGTACATTTTCATACATGTAGATACAATGTAGCTCCGGGGCTGCTCCAAAAACTTCCTGTTTTATGATATTTCCAGGTGCCAGTAGGTGGCGCTCTACCGTTTATGGACGTTATGCATATCAGTGTGTTCAGGGCAACATGCTTATCACACCATTGAAGTTTGAGCCAGATTGGACAGGTTGGCTTTGAGTTACAGCCATTTTTGTGTTCATGGCGAATCATCGCACTTTGCCGTCCCATAAGGGTCACGCCCTTTTGCCAAAAACTCACAGTTTTGAAAACACAGTAAGTCCAACTTGTTAAGGCTGTCCAGGTGAAATTTGAGATGGTTCGGCTCAACCGCCTTGGAGCTGGACCTCCAAGTGTAAAATATGACATTTCCTGTTCCCACTAGGTGGCGCTGCGACTGTTATTAAATATTGTCATATGTATGTGTTCAGGGGAGGACCGTCATCCTAGTGAAGAAGTTTGATCCGGATTGGATCATGTAGGTATGAATGAGAGGCAATCAAAATTTAATGGCGAATGATCAAAATTCATGGGGGCATAAGGACCCCTCCCCCTTGGCAAAAACTCACCATATTTTAGATATAGATTCCCCTGGGGGTGTAGGTTACACAAACCAAATATGAAGTTGATAATACCTAAAATCTCTGAGTTATTAGAAAAAGTCAGAGGTGTGCAAATCGCCAAATTTGCATGATTAATTCAAAATGGCGGAATTCCTGTTGGGTTTAGGGCATGGCTCCAAGAGGATTTTTTGTGCGTCTGGATATGATGTACATGTGTGTCAAGTTTCATACATGTACGTGAAACACAGCGGTGGGGCTCCAGTTTAGGGGGCGCTAGCGAGCCATTTTGGATGACCCTTGCCCGAAACCCTTAAAATACTTAAATTTTCACCAGGTGTGACGCATGTGCAAAGTTTCATGAGTTTTTGAATATGATAAAGCCCCCAAAAAGCCAATTCATTTGCCTGAATAATAATAAAAATAAAAATAATAATAATAATAATAATTAAAGCCGCAAGCGGCGTTAAAGGCCCTCGCCGTCCGCGCGCCCGCCAAACCCCGCGCGAGCCTCCCATGAGCCCCCGCGAACCCCCAGCAAGCCACCTACGAGCTCCGCAAACCCCCAGCCAGCCGCCTGCGAGCTCCACAAACCCCAGCGAGTCGCCTGCAAGCCTCAGAAACCCCCAGCCAGCCGCCTGCAAGCCTCACAAACCCCCAGCAAGCCGCCTGCAAGCCTCAGAAACCCCCAGCGAGCCGCTTTGTCTGCCAAATGTAAAACCAGAGTTAGAGTGTTTCCACTAGATGGCGATGCAACTGGCATTCAACAATGTCATGTGGATGTGTTCAGGAGTGGATCCTTATCACACTTGTGAAGTTTGGTGCAGATTGGACAATCATTGTTTGAATTAGTGCAACTTCCTTGTTCCACTAGGGGCGCTATAGCTGCATTCAATCATGTGACATAGATGTGTGCAGGAGTGGGTCCTCATCACAGTTGTGAAGTTTGGTGCAGTTTGGACAATGAGTGTTTGAATTAGAGCAACTTCCTCTTTCCAGTAGGTGGCACTGATATTGTCATTCAATGTCATATGGATGTGTGCAGGGGTGGGTCCTTATCACACTTGTGAAGTTTGGTACAGATTGGACAATGAGTGTTTGAATTAGAGCAACTTCCTGTTTTCACTAGGGGCGCTATATCTGCATTCAATAATGTCACCTGGATGTGTTCAGGAGTAGATCCTTATCATACTTGTGAAGTTTGGTGAAGATTGGACAATGAGTGTTTGAATTAGAGCAACTTCCTGTTTCCACTAGGGGCGCTATAGCTCCATTCAATAATGTCATGTGGATGAGTTCAGGGGTGGGTCCTTATCACACTTATGAAGTTTGAGGTTAATCGGACAATGTCTGTGAGAATGAGAGGCAATCGAAATGTCACGGCGAAGGATCGAAGCTCGCCATGGCGGCATGGCACGAGGGCCACGCCCCTCTGCAATGTGACATCATCGTGGGCTTTACTGGAAATGTTTGTGGTCATTATACAGCTCAAAAGATGTGAATAAAGTGTGTCACGCAGAACTGTTCGTTTTTCCATTGAAAATGAATGGGGAATTGGGGGCGTGGTTACGGGGGCAGGGTGCAAAATGAGGCATGGGTGTGATTGACTTTTTTGAGCAGGGTCATATACAGAACGTGTAAACCAAAGTTCATAATTGTAGGAGTAACTAAAATTTTGGAGCTCCATGTAAATTTTATTTTGATTATATAGGGGGCGCTATTGCAGGAATTTCCACTGTTTCTCCAGTAATGGATTCATGGCGGGTCTGTACATGAGTTATTAAAGTTTGTGACAAATTCGACAAAGCATGTACGCGTGATGACAGAAAAGGTGAGGGTAAAAAAGGCCAAAACGAAGGCCAAGTTCAGCGCCCCCTTGTGAAAACAGCGTTTAATATTGTACAAAACCCTGAATATGTTTTGATCCCCTACTTGTGTAGATTATCCTGAGCGATTCTGGTGACTGTAGGTATAACACCCAAGGAGGAGATGATTAAAATATGAGGTGTGCACAGTCGCTGATGTGGAAAAGGTCAAAGTTCAGGCCAAGATGGCTGACTTCCTGTTTGTTGTGTGGGGGTGCTCCAAGAGGATTTTTGGCTTGTCTTGACCTGATCTGTGTGTGACGCGAATTTCGTGGTTCTATGACAAAGTTGACCGTGGCCTCTCCCATAGGGGGCCGAAAAATGAAATTTCCGGGGGGCGCTCTGGAGCCCCCTTTTAGAATTTGTTCTTGGCGACATTAAAATAATAAATTTTTCGGCAGACCTGACCTCTGTAGCGAAAATGGTGAGTTTTCGTATATGTTCAGGGGGTCAAATTTGAGGCGATAGACGGAGAAAGAAAAAGAATAATAATAATAATAATAATAATAATAATTAAAGCCGCAAGCGGCGTTAAAGGCCCTCGCCGTCCGCGCGCCCGCCAAACCCCGCGCGAGCCGCCGTGAGCCCCGGCGAACCCCCAGCAAGCCACCTACGAGCTCCGCAAACCCCCAGCCAGCCGCCTGCGAGCCACGCAAACCCCCAGCGAGCCACATGCAAGCCTCACAAACCCCCAGCGAGCCCTTTCTTTTCCCGATTTCAAAACCCGAGTTACAGCTGTTATTGAACACCTTTCCAGTAGGTGGCGCTGCAACTGGCATTGAATAATCTTGTGCATGTGTTCAGGAGTGGATCCTTATCACACTTGTGAAGTTTGGTGCAGATTGGACAATGAGTGTTTGAATTAGAGCAACTTCTTGTTTCCACTAGGTGGCGCTGTTACGGTCATTCAATGTCATATGGATGTGTGCAGGGGTGGGTCCTTATCACACTAGTGAAGTTTGGTGCAGATTGGACAATAAGTGTTTGAATTAGAGCAACTTCCTGTTTCCACTAGGGGCGCTATAGCTCCATTCAATAATGTCATGTGGATGTGTTCAGGGGTGGGTCCTTATCACACTTGTGACGTTTGAGGGCAATCGGACAAAGTATATGAGAAGGAGAGGCAATCGAAAGGTCATGGCGAAGGATCGAAGCTCGCCATGGCGCCAGGGCCACGCCCCTCTGCAGTGTAACATCATCATGGGATTTACTGGAAATGTTTGTGGTCAATGTACAGCTCAAAAGACGTGAATAAAGTGTGTCATGCAGAAATGTTAGGTTTTCCATTGGAAATGAATGGGGAATTGGGGGCGTGGTTACGGGGGCGGGGTGCAAAATGAGGCATGGGTCTGATCGACTTTTTTGATCAGGGTCATATAGAGAATGTGTAAACCAAATTTCATAATTGTAGGAGTAACTAAAATTTTGGAGCTCCATGTAAATTTTAGTTTGAGTATGTAGGGGGCGCTATAGCAGGAATTGCCATTGTTTCTCCATTTATGGATTCATGGTGGGTCTGTACATGAGTTATTAAAGTTTGCGACAAATCGGGCAAAGCATGCACGAGTGGTGACAGAAAAGGTGAGACAAAAAAAGGCCAAAACGAAGGCCAAATTCAGCGCCCCCTTGTGAGAAGACCGTTTAATATTCTACAAAACCATGAATAACTTTTGATGCCCTACTTGTGTAGATTATGCTGAGCAATTTTGGTGTTTGTAGGTATAATGCCCTAGGAGGAGATGTTTCAAATACGAGGTGTGGACAATCGCTGAATTGGAAAAGGTCAAAGTTCAGGCCAAGATGGCTGACTTCCTGTTTGTTGTGTGGGGGTGCTCCAAGAGGATTTTTTGCTTGTCTTGACATGATCTGTGTGTGACGCGAATTTTGTGGTTCTACGACAAAGTTGACCGTGGCCTCTCCCATAGAGGCCCGAAAAATGAAATTTCCGGGGGGCGCCGTGGAGCCCCCTTTGAGAGTTTGCTCTTGGCGATAGTAAAAAACAAAATTTTTCACCAGACCTGGCCTCTGTAGCGAAAATGGTGACTTTTCGTGCATGTTCAGGGGTTCAAATTTGAGGTCAATTTGGCAGAAAGAAAAATAAGAAGAAGAAGAAGAAGAATCGGAAGAATAATGAATAACGCTAACAATTCCAATATTCCGCCTTTCCAGTCACCCACATATATACCTTTTCGGAAACGTCTCGACATGGCGCACGTCCCCATGAGGTCCGGGGACACTTGCGACCGCGTCCCATGCGACCGCCCCCATTTTCGCACCGCCACCCCCTTACAATCACTATAGGCTCCTCGCCGACCCTTCGGTTGGCTCGGGCCTAATAATAATGACAAACGCTAACAAATCCAATAATGCGCTTTTCCAGGCACCCACATATATACCTTTTCGGAAACGTCTCGACATGGCGCACGTCCCCATGAGGTCCGGGGTCACTTGCGACCGCGTCCCATGCGACCGCCCCCATTTTTGCACCGCCCCCCTCTTACAATCACTATAGGCTCCTCGCCGACCCTTCGGTTGGCTCGGGCCTAATAATAATAATAATAATAATAAACGAAGCAATTACAATAGGGCCTTCGCACGTTTAGTGCTCGGGCCCTAATAATGAATATCGCTAACAAATCCAATATTCCGCCTTTCCAGTCACCCACATATATACCTTTTCGGAAACGTCTCGACATGACGCACGTCCCCATGAGGTCCGGGGACACTTGCGACCGCGTCCCATGCGACCGCCCCCATTTTCGCACCGCCACCCCCTTACAATCACTATAGGCTCCTCGCCGACCCTTCGGTTGGCTCGGGCCTAATAATATTTTTTATGCTTTGCTCCGAGTATTTACGGATATGTCAGGTTTCCGATATGTGTCCCCCCAATAGTAAACTCCTTCCTACGCCCTTGATGACGAGATCAGTTACGCCTACGCCAATAGTGGAAATGGAAGTTATGGCCGAGGGCGAAGATACTGCACCACCTTCATCGCCATCAGTACTGCACAGCTACATAATTCATCGTCTTCATCATTCAAGTTGTAGTAAGAGAGTGGGAAAGGGTTATATGAGTGTGGGAAGGGTTTATAAAGCCTTAAAATATATATAAATAATAAAATAAATATAACGCTACTTCGCGGATTTTCACCTATCGCGGGGGTCTCTGGAACGTAACCTCCGCGATAGGTGAGGGATCACTGTACATCTTTTGCACCTCAACAGTTCATGAAAAATATATTTATCAACTCAGTCTATTAGCCATACAATTGGGAAAATCTCATCCTGCGGCCAGAAATGAGAAACTAACAGAGCAGTGAGGTGGCCTGGCCTCGTCTTTTATTTCTGTTTGTGTATGTTGGCAAGAGGCACATTTTTATTTAGAACTTTTGAACCTATGACCCAGGATTAGAACAAAGAATAGATTTTTCTTGTGAGAATTGCAAAACTGTGTGTAGACTTTTTGCAGAATAATAAATGGTGTTAAAATGTGTAGTATGTATGTGAACAGAAAGATATGAACAAAATTCGGATTTTCTCAAGCATCTAAATTTTCTTTTCAAAAAGGGCAAGAGGGGGCAGATGTTCAAATGATGCACCTAAGACCAGTAAGACTCCAGGACATCTTGAGTTCATACCAGTACTGAGGTCTGCAATAACACTTCTTTAGTCTAATCTAGTAATTTGTGTATTTTTAGTCTCTCAATCATTTTGTTCCTGACTGAAATCTCAAAAACAACTGGGTGAACTGAATAATGAAATTAATAATAATTAGTTCAGATATTATCATTGCTCAGAGCCGATAAGATTTCAGTGACTTAAAATGAACATAGTCATGGTAATTTTAACTACACATTTATAGCTAGATGTATTAAATTCATTAAATTCAGCCAAAACATTTTTAAGTAGAACATGGTTGACTTATTTCTATTTGTTTGCAGGCTAACATGAATAGGCCTGATTTATAATTTATAAAGGCTACCCTTTTCTGCCTCACAGCAGTAAGTTTGTTTTGATTTATTATTTTAATACATTGTGTATTAAATTTTAAAACTGCCTGAAATTCTTTGAGACTAACTGTTTACTTTCTGTGGTGGATTCTCTGGAGATGAAATATTAAACCAGCATGGAAGTACCAAAAACTGCAGTTCCTCTAATGGCCACTTGAGGCATGCTTCAAAAACAAAACAATCCCTGTAGACTTAAAATGCCCTATGTGGATAGCTTTGGATAGTTTTTGGATAGAGTATTTGTAATGTCTCCTTCACAACAACTCTAGAGGGTCACAGTATGGCTTCAGATGTTATTTAGTATGTAACTTGGTGCTAATTATCAGATATATAGTGTATATCTGTGTGTTGCACCCATAGGTTTATGGAGCCAGCTTGCTACCCAAGCTTGCTGGTGTTAGCTGGTATACTCTAGCTTGGTCCAAATATTGTAACTTCTAAGTCTAAACAATATGATAGCAGCAAAAACAATAAGATGTGAAACAGTGGCATCCAAAATAATACATAACCAACCATAAAAAGTATATTTGTATCTTTTCAGTCATTATTTGGAAAATATATTCATCTTATCTTCTGTCTGAATCTTTAATGAAATATTTTGGAGAAACAAACACTGCACTAGCACCAGTTGGACTTAACGTCACCATAAACTCACCACAGTTGAGTTGCTGGATTGCTCCCTGGGTTTAAGATTGGATGCAGTGGATTTTGGAAGGGATTGACCCCCTAAGGTGATGAGGTGGTTGCTGATCCTATTGCTGGTGTGTCTCACAGTTCAGTGCCTGTGTTAGTGCTGTAACTGCTCCAACCTGTTGTTTCACTGTTTCAAATATCTGCAGAGGTGGGATGTGTAGTCACACTCTTTCGGAGGCCTTTATGGCTGAGGCAGATACTATGTTGTGTTTTGCAATGATTGAGGTTGGTTGTTCATCAGATCATAACAATGGACATAATGCTATTTTATTGTGATTAGCTGTTTTCACAGTGTGGAATAGATTTAAATAGACTAAACAAAGAGAGGTATGATAGTATCTTTCCTTAACTGATTAATCTTTTTTCAGATGTGTACAAAAGACCAAGTAAATGCTTCTATCATATAGTGTCAAAATATATATATCATTGAAATATGTGTAGTGTAGGGTACTGACTGGATGCTGATGAATTCGTGCATTTTATTGTTCTTTTTAAAGGTATTTACATTATTGTTTTTGTTTTTGTTGTTCATGTCTCTGCCAACATAATAAAAACACAGTACTAAGAAACGCCTGACTAAAGTCTCAATCTCCATATCCCATGTGACTATATTTTAAATGTTCTTAAAGTGAACATCAGATGGCAACTAACAGGAATAATAAAGTAACCTAAAAGTCGTCACCAGCTCTCACACCTTCATGCACACCCTCCTACACAAGCAGCAACACTAATGCTAATTATACAAAGCAACTGTGCTACCAGTAGGCGGTTAAAAAAACAAAACAACTGAGATCCTGTGCATGCAATCAAACCACCTTTGCATCCTCACAAAGAGCTCCATGGATTCCTAAAAGATTTATCAGTGCCATAAATATTGGTTCTGACAGAACCAAGAGATTACTCTCTTTCTCTATGAGTAAGCGCTACTCATGCTACTTGCCTTGTTGTTGTTGAAAACAGATGCTGACTACAGGTGCCAAATTTGTTGATGGGACCCTTAAGATTTAACCACAACAACAGAGTTCGGGTCGAAAGAAAACCTTAAGCCGAGTATGATTCAATGCAGAGCTGGGGAAACTGCAGTAGAGTCTGAAGTCTGTAGGTTTGTTTGAGAAATGACCACATTTTACCATAGCAGTATGTTTTTCATAATAAATAACATTAATTAGAGTTGCTTGTCAGTATAGTGTTAATGTGCGTGTACAAGACATGTCTTTAAGGCTTTAAGAGTGTCAAAAACAACACATTGCTGTCCTACTCACTCCTCACCAATATCTGGCAATCTGAGGCCTCTGTGACACTCACCTTGAGTGCTGAATCACATATCCCTGGGGCTGGCTGACTGCCTGATGAATTTTCTTGGGAAAGAAAGGAGGGGTTATCTCAGAGGTCACCCTAATGTGAGCGACATTCATCAAACCTCGCTCTAGAGGAAGCAGCTGAAATTGGAAAACGGAAAAGGCAGTGATTCTTGGAGGGTTGCAGGCAAACAGTGGCACAAAATAGGGGAGAAGGGAACAAAACAAACAAACAGCCTTAATGCAGAGTTGGATGATAGCTAATGGATTGGAGATACGGCAAGTGGGCAGTGCATGTTTACATGTTGTAATCCGGAGTCAGCTCATTCATCACAGTTGCCTGAATATTTTCTTCTACCACATTGCACTTTCATTTTGGTAGGCATCCCATACAGCTTAACATCAAGTACACTTAGCCTACATCAATTAGTGTGTTGCTTTAGAATTTAGAAAACTGCCTGCCTACAGGTATGAATTTGAGTGTGACTAATGAGGAGATATATCAGATCTATGAAGGGCAACCTACAGGCTTTTCAAAGCTTCTAACTCAGGTTACTGGATAGAGTGCAAGAGGCTGTCAAAAAGTTAAAAAAAAAATAATAATTAAAAATTAAAAAATGCTTGTATCCGTCAGATACAAAATGGAAATTCAGTAGATTCGGGGGGGTAGATACATGAGTCATTTTTGTTCATGTATAGAACTCAATATTCCAGTTACTATCTGGTGGTTAGTACTACTTTACTTTCCCTACTTTTATGTGTGTGCACACTTTTGACTGCCTGCTAATATGTATCAGCTTTCTTTACATGGGGCTGACCAACAGGCACCAACATATGAGGCTTTGTACCAGTTCTGAAGAAGAAATTTTACAGATTTTTTTTTTTTTTTTTACCCACAATAGCAGGAATGGTTGGAGTTGATATTGAGGCAAAAGTATCTCAAATAAGCAATTGTTACAACAAAGGTATCCAAAAGAGCATCTCTGAATGCACATGTTGAACCTTGAAGCAAATATATGTCCATATGTCCACCGTCCAAACTTCCATGGGAAGTCCACTGATTGCTATGGGAAGTCTACTGATGCATCTTCTTTCTTAGTTGATTTTTTAGAGGGTAGTTTCCAAATTATATGTGTGTACTAATGGGGCTGCACACAGTTCATGTTCAAAGTTATGCAAAAATGTTACTTAGTCTGACCTAGGAAGTGTTCATTCAGTCATGGTGCTGACACATAAAAAGACCATCAGATTGGAAAGCAGTTCATGTCTCAAAGGGGTTTATGTTAAATTTAGCAAGCCTGTCCTCCATTAAAAAACAACCTCAAAGGTCATTTGTGCAGGCACATTTTACAACCACCTCCTATGTTTTAACATAAAATTAAGCGACCTCTTGTGGTCATACACAAAAGGGTGTGAGAATGACATGTTCTGCTTTCTCCAGCAAATCCTGAAGAATTACGTAAATATGGATTTTCTCAGATTTCTGTAAAGTCTGTGGGGACTAAATGATATAAGATGCCACAGGAAAAGCTAAAACATTAAATAGACTGCTTCTTATATACAGTGCATTTCTACTGTACTTAAGTACTCGAAGCACTTTACACAACATGCTTCATTCACACAAGCACTTCAGTATTTTATCCAAGTATAATTTTATTTTAAACCTTTATTTTTGTTTGAGAACCAGTTCTCATTTACAAACAATAATTAGGGCTACAGACTGGAACAGCCCGTGATTGAACCAACAACCTTGAGATTAGTAGATGACCTGCTCTACCTTCTGTGCGACAGCCACAATGCATATTGACATAACCGATATGACATGCAAAGCCATTTTGGAAACTCTCATATGGGCTGTTTTGGAACAAACGACTGATATTATTGTTCAGATTGGAGGAGATGACACAGGCAGTTTTTTTAGCTGATATGGTTGTTTTTGCCAAATTAAGTAATGACCATCTTGCGTCAGGGAGGCCTGTGCTTGGTGCCTGAAAGCACAATAGAGACTGAAGTTTAGCACTGACACATACAGTACCAGTCAAAAGTCTGGACACACTTACCCACTCATATGAATGGTGAGTGTGTCCAAACTTTTGACTGCGTTTGCTTGCGTTGCATCTTATAAAGCAGGATCAGAGCAGGGGTCTGGAAAGCCTGAAGCTTAGCATTTTGTTCTAAATGAAATCTAACCCAATTACCCAATGCAGGTAGCTTAGAAGTTTAGGAATAAAAACTGATGATTGATTTTAATTCTGTAGCTCATAACAGTGGTGTTTTCATAGGAAGTGGTGGTACGGTCAGCATGAAAATGAATGGTCAGTAATCTATAACTTTTGCTGTTTGCTATAAATATTTGGGTACTTCATTTAATAACATGATTCTTTTAATACTACAAAGCTGAAATCTATAACTTGTGGTTTTCTGTTTAGTTGGTTTTGTAACTACAGTATATGGCCTCCTATTAATCCATGTCATATATCAGAATTCCTTTATTTTAACTGTGTATTTTAGCAACCATGTTTAAAGTGCTCTTTTGACTCCTGTGTTTACTGTTACAGAATGGTATTCTTCATATTTTCGGTATCTTGCATAGTTTATTTAGAAGGATTCATCTTCCATATCCCTCTTATAGATGATATGGTAATTCCTGCAAGTTTTTTTTTTTCTCATGGCTGAAAAAAATGGATAGAGAACAGGGGTGAGATTAAAAACCATGTTCAGCTGAGGCTTAAAAGAGCAGCCCTGTTGGCCAACATCCCTCTCTCATGTTTTTCCAAAGATGGTTCCTTTGGGGCTAAATGTGGGAAGTAGGTCATCCTTTTTTGGAGCAACCATTTTCTGTTGGTACAACATTAATATTTGATGTACATAATGTCCCGTATGGATAGAGGGAATTTTCAACTGGAGGGATGGGTTTTCAAAGACAGTGTAAACATAGTGATCAGTGATAGCACGCCACAAGTACTACATAAGGTTTTATAAACAGTGTTTATGTTTCACTGCAACGATACACCATCACACAGCATATTACTAAAATGCAGGGATTGGTGCAGATGATAAAAATGCATGCTTTTTTCCTTGCAAACCAACATATCAAATACTGAAACCAAGAAATGTGATAGTTTTTGGAAAATGTAAACCCATTTTGAATTTGATGACAGCAGCATATTTCAGAAAAATTGAGATATTATTATTAAAAGACTAGAACAGGAATCTAGCCAGTACCAGGCAATTGAGAGCTGGCTAAAACCCTGTAGAAGAGTCATATAAATGAAGCTTACTGTCACAGTTCATAGAATGCAGGACCCAAATACAGGACTCCAGGCAGATAAAGTAATGAAAACCTGACCTTTTATTTGGCTCGTGTCAAAGTGCAATAACTAAATCCAACAAGAGAACAGACAGAAATAACACGAAACCCAAGGAGCATGACTCACAACTAATGAGGTTAATTAGTATTTTTTTAGGGTATAAAAAGAGCATCCCAGTTAGGCTGAAAATTTCAGAATCAAAGATAGAGAATGGCTCTCCCTGTTCAACAATATATGAATAACATTTCTCAGTGTCAAATTTCAAAGTACATGGAGAATTGTTAACATTAATTCATACATCATATTCAGAGAATGAAGAAGGCACAAGATGGAAAGCTAGTCCTGAACATCCATAATCTTTTAAAATCTTTAAAGGAATATCTTATGAAAACTAATGTCAGTGAAAACAGTTTCTTGCTGCTGCACCCTCAAAAGTCAGTCAAAAATCTTCATGAAGAAGAAAAAAAAAATTACAATTCAATTTAGGCACTTTGCATTGTAAGGTAAAGACCCTACAATAAAACAGAGAAAACCCCAATGACCCCCTATATGAGCAGGGACTTGGTGACAGTGGGATGGAAAAAACTCCCTTTTGACAGGAAGAAACCTCTGGCAGATCCAGGATCAGGGAAGGGCAGCCGTTTGCCGCAACAAGTTGGGGGGGGGGGGGGGGGGGGCACTGTGGAAGAGGGGCAGAGATCAATAATTATGCATAAACACAGTGAGAGTGAAAAAAGCTGGATAAAGAACAAACATTCAGTGCATTATGGGAAGCCCCCAGCAGCCTAGGCCTATTCAGCCCTAATTAAAAGTTTTATCAAAATTGAAAGTTTTAAGAGCGTAGAGAGGGTGTCTGTCTTCCATACTGGGAGCTGGTTCCACAGAAGAGGAACCTGAAAGCTAAAGATTCTGTCTCCCATTCTACTTTTAATACCCTAGGAACAACAAGTAAGACAGCAATCTAAGACCTACAGTATGGTCTGGGGATGGGGTGTTGGGGGGATAAAAGGAGGAGAGAAGCTGCAGAGAATTGTATAAAACTGAAATCTCTTAACTGTGTCAACTGTGGATAATCACATTTTGGGGAGTTTAAAACATTTGGCCAGATTACTAGAAATTTGAGCTCAGTGAAAACTACAGGAAACTACGGAATCTGGTATTGTTTTGGCAAAGTTAGCCACCAATTCAATATTAACTTTTGTGACCTATCTGAGTGTCGATACTGGTGATGTGAATGATTATTTTTTTATTATTTTACAGGTGAGGATGCCATGCTTTTAATGACTCAGCTGAAAGCTACGCTAATAGCTATGCTCAAGCCAATGATTTAATGATACAATAAGTGAATACTATGAATACAATTTACAGGTGCTTTAGCCTTGGCTAAAGCACATGAAAATGACACCACGAAATAAGTTATCTAAAGATTTGTAATTAATCAAGTTACATAAATTAAGCTGCACAAAACATCAGTGTACATTGTAACAGGAACAGGACATAATGCAGTAATGCAGTGAAAGCCAAACCAAGTGAGATTCAGTGACTTCAAGCATCACACCGTACTTTTCAGTTTTATTTCTAAAAAATGTTTTGAATCATGTATAATTTCATTCCACTTCACAATTGTATACCACTTTGTGTTGGTCTTTCACAGTAAATTCCAGTGAAATATATTTATGTTTGTGGTTGTAATGTGACAAAATATGGAAAAGTTCAAGGGGTATAAATACTTTTGCAAGCCACTGTGTGTGTGTATATGTATATATATATATATATATATATATATATATATATATATATATATGCTCTGTCCCATATTTTTAATTAATTCAAATATATGTTTTTTTGCTTAGGATTTGCTTTGATCAAACATTCCTAGTAAGGTAGCTGCTCCCGTAACAGCTGTTCCTTTCACATGGGCTGACAACACTGACTGAATTTAAGAGCCTTACAGAGAGTTTTGTTTCTACCCAGGTGTGGATCCAGCCTAACCCATCCATCCAATCTATCTTGGAGGTTGATGCTTCTGACACCAGGGTTGGGGTGAATTTCTTACAGCACCCAGCTGGTGGCCATCTACAAACCATCCATTTTTATGTCTTGACTTGCTCTGTCTGCTCTAGGAATAAATCTAGTCATCACCCTTCAGCGGGCCTTCTCCAGCCACTACCCATCCCTAATAGTCCTTAATCACATATAGCTGTTGATTTTGTTGGTAGACACAGTCATTCTCACCATTGTAGATAGATTCTCCAAAACAGGTCATTTCATAGCACAAACCAAATCACCCATGTCCCTAGAAACAGCTAATCCCCAAGTATCTCGTGTTTTCTATCTTCATGGCATTCCTGTTGATATTGGTTTAGATTGCAGCCCACAGTTCATCTCCCTGGTCTGGGGAACCTTTTGTAAGGCTTTAGGTGCTAAGGTTAGTCTCACATCAGATTATCACCCTGAAAGCAATGGGCTGACAGAGCAGGCTTGAGGTTGCTCTTTGTTGCGTTTCAGCTGTAAAAAAGAGCACCTGGAGTTCACAGCTATTCTAGTTTGAGTATTATCCCAAAACCATGACTTCCACAGGTACTGGTTTAACCCGGGGTATCAGCCCCTGTTTCCCTCCAAGGAAGAGGTGATCACTTTCCTCATGGATCTTCACCTGAGGTCTCCAATACCTTGTTGACTGGGAGGGTTATTTTGCTGAAGAGCTTTTTTTTTTTTTAATCCCTCAACTAGTAATTATGGACTGATGAGAGAATTCCACCTGAAAACCAGGCAAGTCACCAAGTGGGATACTGTCGTGGGATCTTGTGGCTCCCTGTTCTCTCTCTTCTGCTGTCTGCCCCTGCATCGCACAAAAGGATTGGCTTAACTTCTCCTTGCCACCAGATCATTACAGCTGATAAATAGTCAAGGCTTAGTTGAAAAGCAAATTGTTATTGAGTTGTTTCTCTGAACTTGCCTCTTACCATCTTGTCTACCTGCCCCGGTCCACAGGTTGTATACCTGTTGGTTCCAACCTGCTGCTCACCCACTGTTATTTGGAGTTTCTCCCCAGCACACACCCTTTGGGAATATCTTCACCATGCTTCCCCACTTTCTACTGCTCTCCTGAGGAGGAAAAAGAACAAAATAACATCACAATATCCTTTCAACATCCGTGGAATTGACCTCCCCAGCTGCCCACACCATAGACTAATGCTCTTGGGATTATGGAACCTGTCTGTGAGCTCCCCATTGTTTAAGGTAAGATTTGCTTGCTGTAAATAAACTGGTTAGCTTTGGATTCAGTCTTGTGTTCACTTTTGGGTCCAAGACTTCTTGTGATCATGATAGGAACAAAGTAACAAAGCTGAGCAAAAAAAGAGCAAAATGCACAGTGGCTGCAACTGATATTTCCTCTTTCCTCAGCCTAATATTCTTAGTCTTTTCTTTTTTAAAAGTGGTAAATTTATTTTAGGTCAATGCTATACACCCTATTTGGACAATCTGCAGGTCTGAAATACTGTAATAGTGCATACAATCATTAATTGAATTACTTTAAGGCATCACCATTAAGACTGGGCTACAAACCTTCCAGAATTCGGACTTTTGTGTGGAGCGTATGTTTTTTTTGTTTGTTTGTTTGTTTTTTTTAACAAAGGAAAGAAAAAGGAAGTGTATTAAAAGTAATATAGAGTATAATAGTTCTTTATAGAATACTGACATAATTTTGTAATAAAATGATCATAAAACAGCTTGTGCATAGTCAATAGACTTTCAATATATGGTGCTGTGTAAAGTTGTGTATAATGAGACAGCAGTTGCATCAAAGCATCTTGCACAGAGAAATATCTGGGACTTGCAAGCTTAAGCTACAGCAAAGCGGGTTTACATTCACATCACCCTCTCCCCACCTGCTGAGCTGACGCTCAGCAATGTCTCACTGAATATTCATTAAGTGCTGAGCATGGCTCCACTCTACCATCCCCCAATCTCCACACCACTCCCATCCCTCCTGGCAGAAAGCCTAAAGGGGCATTTCTGGATATATGTTCAAAAGCATCTTTGCTTATGTTGCAATATGTTAGTTCAAATGTAGTTGTTGATGTTATCATGTCAATCATATCTTCAAAACAGAAAGTTCCCTAGAGAGGATTTTAATAACGCGTTATCATACCTAAACTACAAAATAAGTTGATTCCCAATGATAAATATGAGTGTTCAGATTTGCAATACAAGCAACTAGTTTAAACAAAACCTGCATTTTTGGAGGAAGAAATTATCAGGCCATGGATCACAGAATAAGCAACATTTTCTGTTGTTTATTAATTTTATATACAGTACCAGTCAAGCGAGGCAGCACGGTGGCGTAGTGGCTTCTAACATCTAGAAGGCCTGGGTTCGATTCCACCTTGGCCCAGGCCTCTCCATCGCTATGTGGGGTTTGCATGTTCTCCCCATGCCTGCGTGGTTTTCCCCACAGTCCAAAGACATGCACTTACTGGGGTTAGATTAATTAGCCATTCTAAATTGCCCATCGGTGTGAATGTGAGTGAGTGAGGTTGTTTGTCTCTCTGCGTTGGCCCTGCAACAGGCTGGTGACCTGTTCAGGGTGTACCCTGGCTTTCGCCCTATGTCAGCTGGGATAGGCTCCCCACCCCCCAGCCCCCCCGCGACCCTGACCAGGATAAGCGGAAGTGAATGGATGGATGTATGGACCAGTCAAGAGGTTGAACACTGTGTCCAAACTTTTGACTGACAGGTCAGGGCTGTTTTGGCTGACTCCCATCCCTCCACTCCACTAGACTCCACTGGTATCTGGCACCAAGATGTCAGCGACAGATCCTTCCTGTATGTTATTTGGGGCCTCCATGGATTTGACTTGTTTATCCAGCACATCCCACAGATGCTCGATTGGATTGAGATCTGGGAAATTTGGAGGCCAAGTCAACACCTCAAACTTTTTGTTGTGCTCCTAAAACCATTCCTGAACCATCTGTGCTTTGTGGCAGGGCACATTATCCTGCTGAAAGAGGCCACAGTCATCAGAAAATACAGTTTCCATGAAAGGGTGTGTATGGTCTCCAACAATGCTAAGGAAGGTGGTACATGTCAAAGTAACATCCACATAGATGACAGGACCCAAGGTTTCCCAGCAAAACATTGCATCCACGTACCGTAATGTAAAAGACAATGTGATTCATCAGACCAGGCCACCTTCTTCCATTACCCTGCGGTCCAGTTCTGATGCTCACATGCCTGTTATTGGCACTTTCAGCAGGTGACAGGGGTCAGCATGGACACCCTGACTGGTCTGCAGCTATGGAGCCCCATACACAAACTGTGATGCACTGTGTATCTGACACCTTTTAATCAGAACCAGCATTAGCTTTTTCTTCAATATAAACAGCAGTACATCTACTGGATCAGAGGGGGGGTGTCAGGACATATCCCAAGCTAGGCTGTTTATTGTGGTTAATGTCACTCTCTATCTGGCAGCCCTGAATATCTTGTTAGGCTATGAATATAGCACAAGTACCAGTTGGCCCATGTACTGCATTTCCTTCTACAGGAGGAATACATACACATTTGTTAGTTATGAAATGTTGAGATCATCCAAGCAGACACATATAAGCCCATTTTTAACAGAATACAATATATCTTTCTAAATTCTTTACCTATTTATGTAATGCAGTGTTTGCCAATGCAATGTAAGCTTTAGCCTATTGGACAAAAAAGAGTGTTTTTCTGTGGAATTATATTTAAGTCACACAGAAGAAAAAAACAGAATCACAAGCAAAAATTCACGCATGAACAACCCACACAGGTACAACTCAGCAGTGATGTGCACAAAGAAACCATCGCACACGTGAGAGTGTCTGCTTTGTGCGTGCTGCTAGTGGAGCTGAGCCCAAAGGAAGAGGGGTCCTAATGTGATTGGTCACTTTGATGGACAGTTCAGGTTACACTGTGGCAGCAACAGAAGTGCTGTTTCAAATGGTATTCAATTCACTTCAATTTTATTTTATTTATATACCACCAAATCATAACAAACAGTCGCCTCAAGGCAGATTATATTATAAGGTAAAGACCATACAATAGACCCCTTATGAGCAAGCACTTGGCGATGGTGGGAAGGAAAAACTCCTTTTTAACAGGAAGAAACCTCCAGCAGAACCAGGCTCAGGGAGGGGCAGTCATCTGTCGCGACCGGTTGGGGCTGAGGGGAGAGAGACAGGACAAAAGACATGCTGTGGAAGAGAGCCAGAGATTAATAACAACTAATGATTAAATGCAGAGTGGTGAGTAAAAAGAGGTGAATGAAAAGAAATAGTCAAGTTTACAATTTGGAAAATAAAGACTGACAAATTAACTATCAACACTTATTGTTGTGAAGCAGTGGAATTACTGGCAACTGTCACTGGATTACTTTAATGCTGAGTAAATCTTTGAAACCAGAGGATTCAAAGACAAGTTCTGAAGCCTCTGCACTCCTGTCCCACTAGTCTGTTGTACAACATCACATGCCTTTTATGGTTAAAAAAGAAAATCATCATAATGAGAAGCGCACATCATTCCTAAGAAAGAGGAAAACATTTTTTCATAGTCAACTGAGTAAACTGAATTTTCCAATATGTGAACAAATATAAAAACTGCTTATGTTGCTGCCAGATGGTCACTCAGTGAAACACAGCTGTACACATCTGGTTACAGAGCTCCACTCACTGTGGGTTCAGGCTCCACTATAATAGTTTACCCAGATAATATTACAGGTTCTGTCAACAGGCAGTCTGTGGAGTGAACAGGAGAGATGTGACAGTCTTTTTACAACACAATGTGACAAGAAGAAGAAGAAGAAGAAGAAGAAACAGCCTTTATTGTCCCGCAAAGGGGAAATTTAGGTGTAACAGCAGCAAAAATGTCAAAACACAACAGGACAAGATTAACAATAAGTTGCTCATTTGTCTGATCTGAACTAGGGTCTGATAAAACAGTTGGTTGTTGCTATCATTTTCTGTAAATCTAAAGGGTCTTATAACTATATTACATACAACCCTTGCAGCTGCTGTGTGCTAGGTATGCTAAGTTTTATGCTTTGCAGTTATCTCTGTGCAGCTAACCAGCAGATTAACTTTAGTTATATATGTCTCTTCCCTGGACCTGCAGACCACAGGGAAATACCACACATCTATCTGTCATCTGTTGTCACTGCTAAAATATTTCCTACACAATTTTCTTTAGAATTTTTAATTTTAATTTGACACATTTAGATGTTTGTTTATTTACAAATCGTACTAGTGTTCATAAAGAGACCAGCAAAAACAATATTAAAGAGCTGTTTCTGGTAAATACTTGGATCTGTGGTTATTAGTAAAATGACTGTTCACTGTTTCAATAAGCAGTGAACAAATGATCTGATCAAATCGACTTTTTACATTTGTACAAGAAGTATTCTATTCTAAATCCTATACTTATATGCACATAGTAATACTACAGTTTATGTCCATTCTGTAAAATAAACTTTTACTGAAGTAAAAGTAAAAATGTTCTGCTTTAAAATATACTTCAAACTCTATAAAACTGTTGAGTCATTAATGTGTATACCACAGCTAGAGCTAATTCACATAGCTAAATCAGAGTATAATTTAATAGATCATTTAAATTTTTGTATTCTGCTAAACAGGCTTAGCACTTTAAATGGAGTTCAGCATAAAACATTTGGGTTTGCATCTTCTTATGAATAAATCAAAAGTCACTTTAAGGATTTGATTTGTTCTACACATCAGTAACTTACTGTCATGAGGATTTTTTTGCAAAGTGAGGTTTGCCAGTTTAACTACAGCTGTTATTTTTGCTGTGCACGAGTGGATGTCCTGATTTATCACTGGCATCACTTTGATACTGAAAAAATCTTAAAAGCTGAAGAATTCTAAGGCACATTTTGAAGCACTCAGCCAGTCATGGTATGTGCAGTTGCATGTGTTTGCTACAGAAAGAGCAACCTTTTATTGTCAGGTTTATTTGGGACAAAGTTGTGAGTGCTAGATCCCAGTGCACACTTTCTTTCATGACTTTTGACATAAATGTAATTCCGGATTTTTCTTTCTTTTTTTCTCTTGGAATGAATGAATGAATGATGCATATCATCAAGGAATGGGGTTGACATTCACAGTGTTTGGTCTGTGGTTATATTTAGGGAGAAAGTTACATTCATGAAAATAACTGTTTTACTGAAATGTTCAGTTCTGCGTTTCAAAGTTGTTTTTGCAATTTGCAAAATATATAGAAGAATTGTTTCTTGACTAGCAACAAAAAAGAGAAATGTTTGCAGATTATTTGCAAATTAAACAAATTTCTATGAGGCAGGCATCGTTAAGCAAAGTGTGAGATACCAAACAAATAAAAAGCTATAGTTCCTATTCATATGTGTTTGTTTGTTTCACATTGTGTGCTATGACACAGGCAATAGTGTGGTTTGTCAAAAAGAAACAATAAAATATGTGGACCGCAGTTTTGTCCTCCCCAGTTTTATTCGCATGTAAGAACTGAAATGTGAACCTAACATCATAAGACAGAGAGCAGCTGCTGGCGGGAGGTAGACTGACCTCAGGTTCACAGCTGTGGCAAAAATTCTGACCTCTACTGAAACGGAATGGAAAAAAGGTCACGGTGAGCCTGGGTCATCATCACAGAAAGATATCAAGGGCCAAGAGTCTACACTTACCCTAATGCCCTCACACTCCCCTTTCACACTCTGGGTTCTCTTCAAATTGATTTTACCTTTGAAGTGAAAGCAAAATGATGTGTTCAGCTCCAGTCCACCGCTGACAGCCTGACTATAGAATACATATGCCAGGTTAAATTCTAATGCATTTCCCTGGGTTAATGATACACTCAAAATAAAATGCAGGCATATTTTAGGTTTGAAAGAAACACAAACTAAGAGCAGCTGACCGTGAGCTCTGTGTGAGTTTAATGTCTGAGTTAGAAAAAAAGAGATCCTGTACTTTGCTGTTTGATGGAATTGAGATGAACTCATTTTATGAGAAGAGCAGCGCAGAGGTTTTAAAACATTACATGAAATTAAGATTCACTTTTAATAATGTCAATAGTGCATGCACACATTTTTAACACTCGTACATGGTTGTGCCCATGTCACGCTCTTCTATATAAATGCCATTTCAGCCTGTTGTTATATATGTCATAATATTCAAGAGTCACTCATTTTGCACAGTCTGCATCCCTTTCTAGTGAACATAGGGAATTTTACAGCGTTGTAAGGCCTGTGAGATACAGTAGGTGAGGTTAAGATTTGATGAACTAACCAACAGAATTACCTCCACCTGTGACAATTTAATTGTGAGTCTTATCAAATGCTGAACTGAAATAATAGTCATTCACTCCTTTCTCTTGGTCAGATCCATCCTAATTCAGTCTGAATTCTTAATGTTGTTTAGTTAGTTTGCTAAGGCCTTTATGTGAACTTGCATACTTCAGAGTGTGTTTGAAGTATGAAGAAATCCCCCCCCCCTCCCCAATATTGAACCAAATGACATAAGGCACTACCTACAATGCTGACAATAAATTACACATTGTCTCAGAAGCTCAAGCAGTATAGATACAGGATTCACTGAGATTTTGTGTACAATTTTTATTTTACATCAAAGTGAAAAGGCTGATGTCAGATTCATATCAGGAGGCTAATTTATTGGAAGTTTAAGCATTACTACTGATCCTGTTTATATTAAAAAGCATAAAAGCATATTTTGCCCTTAGATGCTTTTCACTCCAAGCAGAATATTGACCGTTTGTCTAACTGCAGTTTTGACTGTGGTGAAACGTTTTAGTTGGTTAGTCTTTTATTCTGCTCACACAGCCAAATGAAGCTTATGCATGAGTCCAATAAGAAAAATCTGTATTCACTGATCTGCATGCATTCCTGGGTGTTCCGTAAAATGATCTTTCTTTATTGAACTAGCATTCTGGCTTTCGATGCTCGGCATAGGAAAGTTTATAGATAACCTCTTCTGTTTACTGTCTTTAGCATTCCTTACATTTAGTTTTCTCTTTAGTGGAAATACAGCAAGTTTGATGGAGCTTTATCAATAACCTATGACACTGAAAGTGCAGTGCTCTTATTGCTGAGGAAAAATGAATAAGTTTACCATTTTTCTTTTTTTTTTTCAATTATCCAACTGTCCAGTGAGGTGCTAAAACAGCAAGACAGTACTCATCCATGAGAATACATATTACTCATTTAGAAGAGTAAGACTGTCCATCCCTTCAGCTCTTTGAATTGTACAGAAGCTATTTTAGCTACACTTTTGAAATGTAAACCATTTTAGCATCATATAAAAGACACTTTACGTTCAATTATGCAGAGCTGGGCAGATTGGACTAAATATATATCTTTGGACTGTGCAATGTTGATAAGATTTATTAAAAATATTCATATCCAACATGATAGGCCATAGACACAGGGAGCCAAAAGGGCTTTGGTATAAGCTTGTAAAGTGCTATGCTCTGCAAAATCTTTGATGCGCTTACTGTCATAAGTGCATTTTAATCCCTCCGCATCTTCTTGCTGTATTTTTATTTATTTATTTAGCTATTTAAATAATGTATAACTTGTTAAATAAAGAAATTTGGAAAAAAAATAAATAAATAATGTATAACAACTGGTAATTTTGTTCAGAGGTAAAAAATTTTTTGATCAGAAACAGTTATGTGTGATATTTTCACTTCTAAGAACATTACATGAAATCACATTCATTTTCTAGGGGCTTTTAGAACCAGTTGCCTTAACCTCACTCTTACACTAACCTTGAAACAAAGTCTATTTGTTGATTTTTATAGCAGAGAATAACTTTTCATGTGAAAGAGTCCTTGAACACACACAGCATTGTTACACATGCAGCCAAAGCCACAGCTACTTTTCTTTTACATGCTCTAAAATCCATAATGAATAATGAATTTTATATTATTTACTCTCATATCACTACATACGTAAAATTGTCAGTTTTCTTAAGAAAAGCTGTAAGTTGAACATTAACCTTTCAAATCTATCCGATGGGGGAAACATTGTTCCTCCAGAGCATATTTGAATGAATGATGAATGAGCATGTTTGGTAAATGGCCAAAGAATGAAGGAAGAAAAGCCAAAATGTCTTTCTGCATTGACAGCAACATTTTCTCTGAGAGTGTTTCTAGTGTGTTAACACTGACATCTCATTGGAGCTTGAAATTCAATTTAAGTTAAAATCCAGCACAGGAAGTCAGTGGTTGAACAAAATGGTCATCTATCAATCAGCTTTGTTATTTCCATCCAGGATGTGAGTAGCACATAAACTAAATGTTGAGCCTGTGTTTCCTATAAAATAAGGTTATAAAGTGCCATACCAGTATTTTAACTTGGTGCCCAGATATATTTGTTCACTCATACTGTGAGTGATGGACACTTGATAAAGTTTTTGTGGTCCAAGAGCTTGTATATCTTGTATATCTTGTGCTCTGTGAACAGTAAAGCTTCATGCTAAATTGAAACTTAAGTAAAACAAAAGATTTTAAATTATAAATGCATTAACTGGGTGTTACCTTTCTCTTTTTTTTCCATTAAGAGAGTCAAAATTCATATTGTTGCTAATTCACCTTTTCACAGTAACATATGCTGACAAAATTTTACATGTGCAGGATTTTGAATTGACAAGTGAAAATTATCTATAATTTAAACATAAATTTTAAAATTTCCATGATTTTGACAAATCTATCCTTAAAAAATGTTCATTTGATAAATAAGTGCTACAGAAATCTATCATGCCCATTTATTTCCTGCACGAGGAAAGAAGAAAGAAAAACTAGTTGGCACTTATGCAGAAAATACAAGTAACACACACAAAGACACAAAAAATAAGGCCGAATTGTAAACTAAACACACCCATGCTAGTAAACAACTCTTCCAAAACAATTGGAATATATGAAAAGAAAAGGCTGTTATCTGAACATGTTTGTGTGACATGTTGCTAACTAAACTAATGAAATACTGCAACATGACATTTGAAAGATTTATTTTGCAAAGTTTTTAAAAATCACAAATCTGCTGCTTCACTGACTTTCAACACTACCAGTATGCCCAAGGCAAAACCCAAGGTTGTAATTAAAATATTACTCAGAGTAAGTCTGATTAACACATGACATGTATATTGGCTTTATGTTATCAAGCTAGCAAAGTTTTAAAAATATTGATATGCAGTTTTTCTATATATTTACAAAACACTGCGTATTAAGTACACATAAAAAAAAAAACTATTGAGCTGTGCATGAGTCTAGCCCATAAAGGGACCCCCCCCAAAATATACACTCAACAAAAATCTAAACACACAAACCCAAAAGGTTAAGTTAAAATGACCTATCCCTTAACATGCCCATGCACTCCAGGAGGAATAGGACAACATCCCACATGCCACTATCGACAATCTGGTGATGTCTATGTGCCGCACATGCGTGCCGCCAACAGTGGACACACTCAGTACTGAGTGCTGTGAACTCTGATCGCTGACCACGCTGTGTTTGCTTTGTGATAACATGTGGACTGCTGCATAAAGATCTGAAAACCTGGTTGCTATTGAAGCCTGATACTGAGTGTATATGCAAATTGTTGTGCTTATACATTGTTGATTAGTTATGAGATGAAATAGAGAAACTGTTTCATGCAGTTAGATTTTTGTTGAGTGTAGTTAAAAATCAACAATCAACAAACCGTGTTTTTGTTATTTCTGTTTTTTTTATTTAATAATTTTATTTTACTTTTTTTTTGGGGGGGGGACCACACAGAACTGTTACCTGAGGCAGGTTGAAATCCCATGTCAGAAATGAATGGCCCATTCCCACAGGCCTGGAGGCTCGTCACTCACCATCTGGGAACCCCAGGTAACACGGCAAGAATGTGTATTCTCTGACTGGTCGCAAGCGGTTGCTGGCTTTCACTGTGAAATCGATTGATGGTGACAGCCAGCAATCACTCACCATCTGGTCAGGGAATATATATATTTTTCCTCTTGTGACCAGAGGTTAACAGGTGGTTCCAAACCAGTCTTCAGGCCTGTGTGACTTACTTTTAGTTTGAAGCACATGCATATTCTTGTGCTCTTCTGGTGGGTGACAGAAAAGGCAGAGTGAAGTAGCTGAGCTTTCTATTTTCAAAGTCTGAACTTCTTTTTTTTTTTTTTTTCACACAAAGCTGAGATTTCAGCATATTTTGTGAAATTTATAATAAGATATTCAAGGCATTTTGTTGGATTGTACAATGTATTTGTAAGAGTGACATTATTGACTACTTAATCCTTCCTTTAGGTGTACAATATAACAAAGGCTGTTTTGAGGTGTGACCTTCTCAAATGGTGGAGGACAGTCCAAGATTTATGTCACAGTTGAGAGCTTCTGTTGGGAGCCCTGACAGATGGATAATCCTGTGGTTTAAACTTGGCAAATATTGATCCTGTGGCCCTTAGTGGCAAGCCTCAAGACCTGAAATTGAGGGAAATGGATTACTCTGCAGAGCCAAAAAAGAAGACAGATGAGGAAGAGCATAATATACTATCTTTAAAATCAAGCTGGATAACACATTAAGGGAAAAAATGAACATTAATTCTCCGTCATCCTTTGAAATATTACCTGCTCGTCTTTCAGTAAAGCATTGTTTTAACAGTCATAGTTTAAATGCCAGTTTTCCTCATCCATCAAAACAAGCATCCTTCTGTTTGTATTATTATTATTAACCTCAATAACATTGCCACACACAAAGGTTTATAGAGAGTGATGCAGAGGAGAAGAGTTATTGGTAGGGCCATTTGTTGTTGGAAATCTTTCTACATTCCAAGTCTTAAAACACTTCTGACTTCAGAGGCTTTATTCTGCAGCAATCCAATATGATGGGTAATTTTCAGCTGTTCTAACCAACTATTATATACTATTATACTATTATATATTGCCCTGCCATGTCTCACTACTGACCTTGCAATTACTAGTACATATCTCGAACAGTCAAGTTACAGCTTCCATACATTTCCATCCAGATTAATCTAATTATTTTATCCTTAAATATGTAGTGAAGGTTTTGGGGAATTTAATAGGTGGGCTCCGAATTCAGCATCCAACATAGACCAGGAAGGCACTCAAGGAGCACATTCTTCCCCGGCAAGCACATTCTCCACCAAGGAAGGTAAACCAGAGACACACCCAAATTTAATTAGTTCTTCCTTTTCCCCCTCTTCACTGCTATACTGAATGTTGTAGTTAGGCGTGGTAGTTTTTATGCAATTCTACTTCATGCAGACAAACACAGAGGTAGTCAAACACAAGCAAACAGCATGGTATGTCCCTGAAAGTGGCAACTGAGAAATGAGTGGTATGTCAATTATTTATCATACTATTGCTACTAGATACAAAGTATCTGTGGCAACTTAGGATATAATTATGTATACTTGAGAATAATAATATGTTGAATAATAACATAATTAAAAATCTTCTAAAAATAAAGGTTGTGTAAATAAAAAATATGTATTGTAAAACCCACAACAGCTTAGCAGTGTGGGTTATGTAGTACTCTTGCAATTGGAGTTATAGTTTTCACGCTTTCAGTGTGTGGCTCTGATTTTTGCCTAGACAGTACGCTACATATGGCATTTGTGTTGTGCATGTGCATGCATAGACATATACATGCATACATCATTTTAATGCAAATAATAATGACACAAAATGTCATTAAAGAATGGATTTTGTCTCACACATTATTAAAAATGTCAAATCTAAAAATGTGTAGTAAAGACAGCGATACAAAGTCTCATCACAGGAATGTTCATCATATGCCCAAGCATCTAAAGGTTCACTGTTGCCATGGTATAGATCAACTTGGTTGTTTCAGTGATGGTCTAAGTAGGGATTGTTTATAGTGCTGCAATCACATCTTCTGGCAGACATATAGTCTTCATATAGTCTTGGTAATCAGCTACCGAGGGTCCAGAGTCCAGGTTTCCAACTTAGCCATGATCTTCTTCGTGTTCAGCTGTCAGTTGTTCTTGGGGCTTGGTTCCCAAATTCGAAGCACGGCGATGATGATATCACCCCCTGACCTGACGTCCTGACTCCCTTGCAGTAGCATTTCTGTTGTATCTCATCAGTCTCTAGTTGCGATTCTTGTGGATGTTGGAACACTGAGCTACTAGTTGTTTCAATGTCAGTCTGGATGTTGGGTGTCGAAGAATCCCACATCCTCTTCATGTAGGCCCTTTCACTGGGGTAGTACAGATGCTGGTCATAAAATTAGAATATCATGAAAACGTTGATTTATTTCAGTAATTCCACTCAAAAGGTGAAACTTGTATATTATATTCATTCATTACACACAGACTGATATATTTCAAATGCTTATTTCTTTTAATTTTGATGATTATAACTGACAATAAATGAAAACCCCAAATTCAGCATCTCAGAAAATTTGATTACTTAAGACCAATACAAAAAAGGGATTTTTAGAAATGTTGGCCAACTGAAAAGTATGAACATGAAAACTATGAGCATGTACAGCACTCAATACTTAGTTGGGGCTCCTTTTGCCTGGATTACTGCAGCAATGCGGCGTGGCATGGAGCCGATCAGTCTGTGGCACTGCTCAGGTGTTATGAGAGCCCAGGTTTCTCTGATAGTGGCCTTCAGCTTCAGCTCTTCTGAATTGTTGGGTCTGGTGTATCACATCTTCCTCTTCACAATAGCCCATAGATTTTCTATGGGGTTAAGGGCAGGTGAGTTTGCTGGCCAATTAAGAACAGGGATACCATGGTCCTTAAAGCAGGAACTGGTAGCTTTGGCACTGTGTGCAGGTGCCAAGTCCTGTTGGAAAATGAAATCTGCATCTCCATAAAGTTGGTCAGCAGCAGGAAGCATGAAGTGCTCTAAAACTTCCTGGTAGACAGCTGCGTTGACCTTGGACCTCAGAAAACACAGTGGACCAACACCAGCAGATGACATGGCACCCCAAACCATCACTGACTGTGGAAACTTTACACTGGACCTCAGCCAATGTGGATTCTGTTCCTCTCCTCTCTTCCTCCAGACTCTGGGACCTTTTTTCTACCACATCTTTTCCTTCCCTTCGCCTCTCGGTTAATGTGCTTGGACACAGAGCTCTGTGAACAGCCAGCCTCTTTAGCAATGACCTTTTGTGTCTCGCCCTCCTTGTGCAAGGTGTCAGTGGTCGTCTTTTGGACAGCTGTCAAGTCATCAGTCTTCCCCATGATTGTGTAGCCTGCAGAACTAGACTGAGAGACCATTTAAAGGCCTTTGCAGGTGTTTTGGGTTAATTAGCTGATTGGAGTGTGGTACCAGGTGTCTTTCTAATTTTCTGAGATACTGAATTTGAGGTTTTCATTAGTTGTCAGTTATAATCATCAAAATTAAAAGAAATAAACATTTGAAATATATCAGTCTGTGTGTAGTGAATGAATATAATATACAAGTTTAAATTTTTGAACGGAATTACTGAAATAAATCAACGTTTTCATGATATTCTAATTTTATGACCAGCACCTGTATTCTCAATTCGTATCTCAACTGTATGGTATCAGATAACCAATATTAGTATAAGTATTATCAGTAAGCATCTTTATTTTTTATTTATTTTTTTATTGTAGATGTACTTTGAGTCTTTCTGTTAAACATAAAATAAATTAAAAATTCTTATTCACTGATACAGTAGAAACTACTCAGAAATAAAGAGAAAGGCAACATGAGGTGCTTCCTCAGCAAATTCTCTGCATATGGCTTTCCTTATGTCTGAGAAAAAAAGACAAACAAAAACCTCCTATAGTCAATTTAGAGTTATGCTCCACTATTTGCACATCTGCATCACATATGCAGTCCATCAGTAAACCTCCTTCCTTCATAGTGACCACGACTTTGTTGTTTTTCTTTTTTTTCTGGTTTGTTATTGGAAGGGGTGGGATTTTTTTTTTTTTTAAGAACTTTAGAACTAACTTTTAAGATTAATGTATTTGATTACACAACTGACACCACCAGACTACCATTGCTTTCAGACTAAAATCTGAAAACTATGGAAGCTGAAATGATTCAAGATTATCCAATAATAATCCTAAAGCAAAATACTCAAACTATAATTAATATAAAAGGATCTGTAGATTAGAATGTAGAAAGCAAATTTAAACTGTTTAGTCTGGCTTATCAGTGGTAAAATTGTTTAAAGCAAGTCTGTGTTTTAATCGTATGAGGAATTATATCCCTTTTTGGCACTTTTAGTTAACTGTGCCAAGGTTTTAGTCAGTTTGAGTGCACTTTTCAAAATCAGTTCTTCATTGAATTTGGATGAGGGTACTGAGTCAACAGGAACACTGCCCAGTGTTGTTTTGTATTTACTTTGGCTTTGTCATGATGAGCTTGGCTTCAACCAAACTGTGAAAGGCTTACTGTGAGATTCCGGAATATAGGAAAGTCTTTTTCTATTTACATTTCAGCTAAACATAAAAATTAATAGAGAAAGATCTTTACTGGGAAAAGCAAAATTCCAATTGTGCTCCAAAGGTTTGCAATATATTTTCTATCAAAGAGAGAGCAAAAACTTACTAACCTTCACATAGTGCTTCCTGTGACAAACAAAATTTCATGTTATGTATGTAACTGGAGAGCTATCTCAATTTTTGTAGATGTTCACTAATATGGTGATTTATGTACATTTTATTTATACCAGAAAATAAACCCAAGACTTATCACACTGCCTACCACGAATTACACAGTAATCTTTAAATATGAGGTGTGGTTAAACAACCCTTAAAATGTTACTTGTGTTGTAAGTAGCATTTCAAATGACAAAGGAACTCCCTAAGATTTGTTAACATGGATGACATTAAGCTGTATGCCACCCCAAGTGGGTGTGTTTTAATTGGGTTTAATTCTGGCATGTCATTTAATTTATTCAAAAGCAAAACCTGCTACTTTAATTCCTTGTTAGTAAAATGAAACATTTGTGGATCCAAAATGTTTAGAAACAATAGTTAGGTACTGAGCAGTGTATCTCTTTAAGATGTAGGTGCTTTATTCTAAGCTACATATTATTTAGTTCCCCTTAATTCTGTTTATCATATGTGACAAGTGTTTTGGTTCTGCAGCGTGAATGTGGACAAATTGGAATAGTATTATTTCAGTAAGCTGTTTCAGTCAGCCGAAGGCTTTAGCGTGGAACTATGGAGAATAAAGGCTTATCTGAGTATTACTATTTTTAATGATTAAACCTCTATAATTGTTTTTTAGACTGTGATCTGAAGGATGAATTTAAGTGTTAGAATTAGCATTTGTTTGGATTTGTTTAACTTGGCTGTAAAACAGAGAATGGGACTTTTTAATCAGCTTTTCATTAAAAGTAGTCAAGGGTGATGTCCAGTGTGGGAAACTGTGGTTAAAGCAGTTGGAGCCAAATGTCTGAAATTTCCTATCCATGAAATAGTTTGCCACAAGTTCCTTTAATAGCAAAGGGATCATTCTTCCCCTCACATGCAGAAAACATATAGTATATATGTCCGATCGACATGTTTCACATATGGTTCAATCATGCATTCAACCACCATGGACTTAGGTTCTTTAGTTGTCACAGACTGTTGTAGCTTCCCTTTACTGACAAAGGGTTATTCTCCCCTCACATGCAAAAGCATATATTGAAACTCATAGAAAGAGCCATGCATTCCACTACCACCTCCACCAGCTCCGAGTCCACAGCTCTCACTGACTTCTTTAACATGGCCTTTCATAAGCAGCATAAATGGTTATGCTCTTTTTTTAACAGTATAGATTTTTCAAAAAGATTTTTTCTTTTTTGGCAACGAAAAGTGTGATTTGTAGGTGCAAGTCTATTTTTGGAGAACATTCTGGCACCATTTTCACACAGGTAGTGCTTTGACATTCATAAAGTTTCTGTCTGTCTGTTAAACTGTTGGGTCACTCTCAGGAGCTCAGTGAATTCCAGCATGGTACCGTGATAGGATGCCACCCGTGCAACAATTCCAGTCATAAAATTTCCTCATTTTCATATATTCTACAGTCAGTTGTTAGTGGTATTAAAATAAAGTGGAAGCGATTGGGAACGACAGCAATTCAGCCCCAAAATTGTAGGCCACATAAAATCACAGAGTGGGGTCAGTGGATGCTGAGGTGCATAGTACACCGCGTTCTGAAGAGGTCATCACTATAGACTTCCAAACTTCATTTGGCATTCAGATTAGTTCAAGAACAGTGTTTAGAGATCTTCATGGAATGGGCTTCCATATCTGAGCAGCTAGAGGAGTGGAGACATGTTCTCTGAAGTAACAAATCACGCTTCTCTATCTGGAAATCTGATGGATGAGTCTGGGTTTGGCAGTTGTCAGGAGAACGGTACTTGTCTGACTGCATTGTGTCAAGTGTAAAGATTGATGCGGAGGGGATTGTGGTATGGAATTGTATTTAAGGATTTGGGCTCAGCTCCTCAATTCCAGAGAAAGGAACTCTTAATGGTTCAGCATACCAAGACATTTTGGACAATTTAGTGCTCCCAAGTTTGTGGGAACAGTTTGGGGATGGCCTCTTTGTGTTCCAACATGACAGCGCACCAGTGCACAAAGCAAGTTTGGTGTGGAAGAACTTGACTGACCTGCACAGAGTTCTGACCTCAACCTGATAGAACACCTTTGGGATGAATTAGAGCAGAAACTGTGAGCCAGGCCTTGTCATCCAACATCAGTATGTGACCTCACAAATGTGTTTCTGGACGAATGGTCAAAAATTCCCATAGACACACTCCTAAACCTTGTGGAAAGCCTTCCCAGAAGGGTTGAAGCTGTTATAACTACAAAGGGTGGGCCGACACCATATTAAACCCTATGGATTCACAGTTGGATGTTGCTCAAGTTTATATGCGTGAAGGCAGGCGAGCGAATACGTTTGGTAATACAGTGTGGAGTTGATCTAAATGTTCAGTTAAATAAATAAATAAATGTTCCTTTTGAAAATATAACAGCTTTATTAACCAACAGGCCCAAATGTTCAGAGCTCAATCAGCTCGATAAACACAGGGAGACAAAGAGGACTGAAGAGAAAACTGAAAGCTGACACACGGTATAAACAAAGGTCAAGGAGCGTGAATGCATAAGCAGCCCTGCACTGCCCCTAGGGTCAGCGTGAGGTTGTGTGGCAGATACCAGCAAGGAACCTGTGGGTCAAGCTGGCAGAAAGACCCAGATGTGAGTTGGAGCCGTGCACCCCCACAGCCCAGACTTTGCTACCCCACATGAAAAATTTCTTAAAGCCTGGCCTTGCTTATGCGAACTAGAATTGTAATGGTACTTTGTGTTTTTCAGCCTCAGACATGTCTGATCCTTTCAAATGGTAGGCATGCCTATTATAATTTAGGCTTCATAAATGTTTAACAGTACTGATTATTGATACTGTGTTTAAAATGTGATCTATTTGGTACAGTTCTGAATTAATGAAAAAACTGTTAATGTTAGTGATTTATTAAAGATCTTTTTTTTTAATGTTCTTAGCTTGATGCCAAACATATTAAAGATACTTAAGAATAATTACACAGCAAAAGTCACAGTGGCGTAAGCATGCTAAATAAAAGATACCAAATATACAGTACATGTATGCACCAGTTTACCAACCTTCTAAAACTGTGTGCTAATAACTACTGTACCTCTTCCTCTATAGCTGAGGAGAGTTGGCATCCATAATTTCTGGATCTGCTGGTCAGCTTTTTAATGTTTTTAATGCAACACCTCTTTTAATTAGCCTATATTATGAATTGCAGATGTTGATGAAATCATCTTTGGGAAATATCATTTTTTTTTTTTTTTTTTTTTTTTTAAGCCTGTCATGTCTGGTAGATCTTGCAAGCAGAACTGTGATCTGAATGCATTGTTGTGCCAAACATATTTACTATTTCAAGATGAGCTCTATAGGTTCTCAATAGGCTCCTCTTGTTGATGTTTTAGCCATTTATTTTATTGATCTGAGTTATTTTTAACATACAATGTAACAGCCAGAGCTGACAGGCTGAGGAAAAGGAAAATAAATAAAAGAAAAAGGGAGAGAGAGAGCAAAAAAGGAGAGTAAAAAATAAAAATAAAAATAAAAAAAAGGGGGGGGGAAGAGCACAAGTAAATTAATCAAATAGTTCATCACTTTAACTTAAGAAAATACTGTCAATACTTGCAAAAATAAATTTGTGTGTGAAAAACAAAACTAACAAAGCATGTTACGCACACCAACAATTTTGTTGAGTTGTGATTGAGTGGGTGTTTGTGTCTGTGTCATGTTTGTGTCTGTGTCATGGAACGTACTTACAAATGAGGGCAAAACGCTGCAGCTCCACTCATCAGAAGCTAGAGGCAGGCAGAGAAAGCCTCAGGAAACCCAGGCCACCAGCAGCCCACCAAGAGCCAGGAAGACCCGTGGCCACTCAATCCAAAGACAACCGCACACCCACCCCAGCAGACGGGAGAGGGTGGTCTCAGATGGAGCCCCTCCAGTCGAGGAACAAGGGCTCCAGGGAACCCAAGGCGATGAGAAGCCAGTCCCCCCCCAGCGGCCAGCCCCCTGCACTGGCCGGCGGCAGGGCCCCAGGGCCCACGGCACCCAAGGACCGCCCGACCCTCCACAGAGCCCCCCCCCACGCCGAAGAAGCCAACGCAGCCCCACACCGCACCCCCAAGGGGAGCAGGCCAGCACCCACGCCAGAACATCCAGCCCCACCCAGGAACCCCGAGGCACCCCCACCCCAGGGGGGTAGGGGGGAGGAGGCAACCAGCAAGGAGCGGCCAGGAGACAAGGCACAAGGCCCAGACCCAGGTCCAGCCATACATACAAACACACCCACACACCCGTGTACACATTTATGCACAGATACTCATACATGCCCATACATACTTACCCAGACACAGATACGCCATACATACACATTCACTCACCCACCCATACTCACAGAGACGGTGACAAATACACAAAGACACACATTCATCCATAGCTACCCACCCTCTGAAGACGGGGCAAGTGGAAACCACCCCAGGGCCAACAGCGACCCCAGGACGCCACCAGCCCGGTCCCCAAGGAACCACCCGACCCCTACCCTGGGCGAGGCGTAAGAAATCGGGGTGTGAGATGACCCATCCACCCCTCCTCCTCCCCAACTTGTAAGTGTATGTGTTAATGTTTGTGAGTGAATGAGGTGTGTAAGGTGCAGTTAAAATTGAGGGGACAGTTGTGCCACAAGCACCAACTGTTGGTCGTCAGTGCCTGCCCACACTGCCCCCCCAAAACCCTCCATGTCTAAAGTGCAAATAAAATTTGGGGACAGACAGTGACGAGGATCCGAGTGGGGCCACCTCAGCGGCCCCACCTCATCAACCTCTGAGTAACACGCCTGCCCCAAAGGTCCTATGTGTATCAGTGTGTATGTATTGTGGGTTGTAATGACTAAAGTGCAATTAAAACGGAGAGGCAAGTGGTGGTGCAGCTCTCCACGTGGCCTCTCCATCCTACATCTGTGAGTGATGTGTATTCTGTGTGTGTGTGTGTGTGTGTGTGTGTGTGTGTGTGTGTGTGTGTGTGTGTGTGTGTGTGCGTGCGTTTGTGTATGGGGGGGGGGGGGGGGGGGGGGGGCATATGACCAGGAAGAATCCTGGAATAAGAGAGCCAGCTGTCCGCTGGCTCAATAAGCGCCCCGACCTCCCACACCCCAGCACAGGGCAGGGGGAGGTGAGCCCGGGGCCGTGGTGACAGCATCCCGGAGCACTGCAGCACCCGAGGTTGGCGCCCCCGCCCCCACTGCAGAGGGCGGCCCACTCTCCCTAGATGCCCATTCACTCAACAATAGACACAAATAAGCGACAGGACATACTGGCCTGGGCATGGAAATACAGTGCCCAGCCTCCCCCAACCGCCCCACCGCGGCACCATCCCCCACTCCACCCCCCTGCAATGCAGGCACCCCAGGGCCCCAAAAGCGTAGACCGGACATCCCGACGCCAGGCCAACCCACCCCACCCGGCGGCGCGGCCGGGACAGCAGAGGCCCCCCCAGCGCCAGGGGGGACCCACCGGGAGCCGGCACGGCCCCAGTGTCGGGGCCCCAGACCCCAGCCCCCGAGCCATAAAGGGAAGACCAGCCAACCGACCGAGGGCCGGCACTACCCCCCCAAGCACCCCGGCCCATACCCCAGGACCGAAGGCAGCACCATCCAAGCCCCCACCACCATCAACCAGGACAGGCACACAGACATCACCAGAAGGTCGCCCAGGACTCCAGTCTCAGGAGGCTACTAGCTACATAGGCGTCCGGAGTCCTCACCCAACCGCCTACAAAGCACATCAGGAGCAGAGCCCGCAGCCCACCACCCCCACTAAGTAATGGAGCTGATCAGTGGGAACCAAAGAGTGTCAAATTCCTCCAATTTGTTTTTAGAAGAAGCAGACATTCTCTCTAAACTAACATGATCTACTAATAAATTTCTGTATTGAGTAATACATAGTTTATTTTTTGTCTTCCAGTTCATGAGGATCATCTTCTTAGCGATGCACAAGGCAGTAAGAACTATGTGTGATATATTTAACTCCATAATTAATTCACTGACATCACCTAAAATGCATAGTCTGGGGGAAGTTGGGATACGACAGCTAAACCATGTGGATAGATCTTCACATATCCTCTGCCAAAATCTCTGAACTGGTATACAAGACCACAGAGCGTGTAGATGATTATCCTCTGAATTGCTTGTACAGTGGGTGCATATGTTTGAGTGTGCAAGGCCCATTTGGAACATCCTTTGTCCAGTATAGTGTGTTCTATGGAGAATTTTATATTGTACAAGTTGTATTTGGGGTCTTTTAGTCATTTTGAAGATATTTAAACATATTTCTGTCCATAAATTTTGATCCAGGTTGACAGAAAGATCACGCTCCCATTTTGCAATTGGGAGGGAAACTGAATCATCAGTTTTTATTAATAATTTATATAATTTTGATAACAATTTTGGGGTACAGAGGTTAAGAAATTCTGTTACCCAAGTAGGCATTTCTAGATTCAATTGATTAAGGTTAAATCTTCCCTGTAGGATGGACTTAAGTTGTTGATATTCCAGAAATCTACTGTTGCCAATTCTATATTTTGATATAAGTTCTTGGAACGTGAAAAGATTTCCATCTTGGATAATATGTTCTAAGTTATTTATACCCTTATCACGCCATAACGGAAAATTCAGCATTTTCTTTTTCTGACAAATATCTGGATTGTTCCAAATGGGTGTTAGTTTACAGGGGATAAGTGAAGACTTAGTTATTTTTAAAAATTCCCACCAGGCTGTCAGAGAGGTATTTATACTAAGGACTTTATAGCAGTTATGATGTTTAATACTGGGACTAATGAAAGGTAGATCTGAGATTTTTATTTTTCCACAAAGTGCCTGTTCTACATCCAGCCACGTGTTGTCTAATGGATTGGATTTGATCCACTTTGAAATATACTGCAATCTACTGCTTAAGAAATAGTAATAAAAGTTTGGTAATTCTAGACCGCCACTGTGTTTTGGCTTTTGTAAAGTTTTTAAGCTTATTCTTGATGGTTTGTTTTTCCATAAAAATTTTGATATGTTTGAATCTAGTGACTTAAACCAAGGAAGAGTAGGTTTATTAGGGATCAATAAAAATAGATAATTAATTTTTGGTAAAACCATCATTTTAATGGCAGCAACTCTCCCCATGAGTGATATAGGTAAACTATTCCAACGTGATAGATCATCCTCTATTGTTTTTAATAAGGGGGTATGATTTAATTGTACCAAGTCCGAGAGCCTGGCGGAAAAATTTATGCCTAAATATCTAATATTTCCTGACTTTAGTGGGGCCCTAGAGGTTCTATGGAAATTACAATTCAGAGGCAAAACTGTTGATTTACTCCAATTGATAGAGTAATCAGATATAGATGAGAACTTATCTATCAGTGTGATAGTCTTTAAAAGAGAGCCTTGTGAATTCAAAAGGAAAAGTAATACATCATCAGCATAAAGGCTAAGTTTATGGTCCATATTTTCAGTTTGAATCCCTTTAATATTTACATTTTGACGGATTGCTGCTGCTAGTGGCTCAATGAAAATTACAAAAAGAGAGGGAGAGAGTGGGCAGCCCTGCCTGGTGCCCCTCTGCAGACTGAAACTTTGGGAAATGAGATCATTTGTCCTAACACGTGCATTCGGAGAGCTGTGTAGTGTTCTGATCCAGTTTATAAAGGATGAACCGAATCCAAATTTTTGTAGAACTGCTAGTAAGAATTTCCAATTTACCCGATCAAATGCCTTTTCTGCATCTAAAGACACGATTGTCGTCTCTAATTTGTTAATAGAACAATAGTCTATTATATTTATCAGTCGACGTGTATTATTGGCTGAGTGCCGACCCTTGATAAAGCCTGTTTGATCTGGATGTATAATAAATGGAGTAATACTTTCTAGTCTCTTGGCAAGGGCTTTGCAAATTATTTTAAGATCTACATTAATGAGAGAGATTGGCCTGTAGCTGGATGGGAGTGTGGGGTCTTTGCCTGGTTTAAGAAGCAGGCTAATGTTAGCAGAGTTCATGGTTGGAGATAATGTGTGATCATTCTGAAGCTGAGTCACCATTCTGAAAAAAATGGGAGCTAGCTCTGACCAAAATTCTTTGTAAAACTCGGCTGGAAAACCATCTGGGCCTGGGGCTTTATTATTTGGGAGATGCTGTACTGCTTCACTAAGTTCAGACAATGAAAGAGGTAAATCCAGAGCTGCAGCCTGGCCGTCATTTAATTTTGGTAGATTTATATTATTAAGAAATTCTTCAATTTCAGTATCAGATGGATTAATCTGTGGTGAATATAAGGCTTCATAGAAGTCTTTGAAGGAGTTATTTATTTGTTGTGGGTCATGAGTAATAATACCAGTCGAGTCTTTAATAGAAGAAATAGCTGTTTTTTCTTTATTCAGTTTTAATTGGTTGGCCAGGAATTTTCCAGATTTATTTCCATGCTCAAAGTTTTCCAAACGCAGCCTCTGCAACATAAATTGTGTCCTTTTATCAATTATTTCATTTAGCTCCAGTTTCAGTTTCCTCAGGCTGATAATTGTATGTTCTTGTGGTGAAGCAGCATAGGCAGTTTCTAAAGATTTAATTTTTTGTTCTAATTCTAACACAAGTGTTTTTTCTTTATTTTTCTTATGCGAGCAGTAAGATATTATTTTGCCCCGTATTACTGCCTTTCCTGCTTCCCAAAGAACACATGGTGATATTCCTGGAATATCATTATATTCTAAGTATGCTGACCACTCCTTTTTAAAATAATTAATAAAATCTTCTTCTTTAAGTAATGATGTATTAAATCTCCAGTTCCTGATTGGTGGTGTGATTCTTTTCTGTGTCAGAGACATAGACACCGGTGCATGATCACTGATAGTGATAGGGTGAATCTGAGTGTCTGTGATATCCATCATCATGGAGCTGCTAACTAAAAAGTAATCTAAGCGGGAGTGAGACTTGTGTACTGGTGAGTAAAAACTATAATCTCTCAGAGTGGGGTGATGTGAACGCCAAGCATCACAAAGACCAAAATCCTTCATGTACTGTTTAAGAATGTCTGCAGACTGCCAGTTCCTCTGACTCAGTGCTGTACTGAGCCTGTCAATATCTGCATTAAGTACCAGGTTGAAGTCTCCTCCTATTACAAGTGTAGTGTCAGAGTGATTAGATAGTGAGGTGAAGAAAGTATGAAAGAAGGAGGGGTCATCAACATTTGGTCCATATATGCTAGCAATACATAAATCTGTATTCTGAATAGATAAATTAAGTATTATAAATCTACCTTCAGGGTCTATTGTAGTGTTGCTAATGTTAAAATTTATCTTCCTGTTAATCAGTATGGCTACACCTCTTTGTTTGGAGTTGTAGCAGGCTGAGTACGTGTGAGGGAACTGTGGAGAGGAGAGAGTGTGCACAGATGTTTTGGACACATGTGTCTCCTGTAAAAGAACAACATCTGCTTTTAAGTCTTTTAACCGATTAAAAATTTTTAGTCTTTTTTCCCTCGAACCAGCTCCGTGTACATTCCATGAGACAAATCTGAGTGTGCTCATGTTTAACCTAACTGATGGACTGTTGTTTGCTCACTAAAGATGTGTGTGTATATGCGCTGTATGTTGGTGGGTGTGTGTGTGTATATGTGTGCGTATGCTCTGTATGTTGGCGTGTGTGTGCGCTTTATATTGGTGTGTGTGCGCCTACGCTGTATGTTAGTGTAGTAAATTGTAGCATTGAAAGTGACGTAAACATATTGCTGAGTGCAGAAATAAAAAAGACGTGAAAAAAGTGACCTGAGTGACAAAAGACTGAAATAAGAAGAGGGGAAAAAAAAGAAGAAGAGAAGAAGAAGAAACAGCTTTAAACAAAACAAACAAATGATCACGGCACTATGCTGATTAATCGGCGTTATTGGTACTTTTTAGACAGTTGAATATACATTTAGAAAACTGCAGAGAAAGTAGAGAAAGAAACAAAAAAAAAACTCAGAAAAGAACGTTAATATGGACACAGATCACCTGAACGATCAGTAGAGCCATGGCGTGGTGTTTTTGTCTCGGTAAAGCTGTCCGTTTACATACAGTTTGTCCACGGCGATGACAGCCCGGGAGCCTCCCTGCATGAACTTCTTCCGGATGGGGAACAGGACCTTGCGTCGCTCCAGGATCTCCTTTGGAAACTGATCGTTGACGCTGAAGTCCGTCCCTCTCAGCTCCCGGCCGCGGCTCTTCACCAGCTCTTTTTGCTTGAAGTGCTCGAATTTGGCTACGATCGGTCTGGGTCTGCGTGCTCCGGGTCGCTTTCCTCCCAGGCGGTGGACTCTATGGAAGGCGATGGTCTTCACGGCGTCCTCCGGGAGCTTCAGGTGAGTTTTGATAAACTCCTTCACTGTAGCCTCCGGGTCCTCCTCTGCCTTCTCCGGGATACCTGAAAACACAAGATTTTCTCTCATGCTGCGGGCATGAAGCTCGATAATAGATTCTTTGATTTTCTTATTTTCATCTGAGAGCCGGGTCATTTCCTCGGTGAGGGAATTCACCGACTCTCTGAGGACAGCGTTTTCAGCAGCGAGTGTTTCCACCTGCTGCTGGCTGAACTCGACTGACTCCCGCAGGGCCTGAAACTCCTTGTGGAGGATTTCAACCAGGGCCAAGCGGGCGTCAAAGCTTGACAGCTTGTTGTCAATAGACTCCAGAATGCCCACAATATTGGTGGTGGGTGGCGATACCGCCTCTGGGGAATCTTCGGGGCGGCTTCTTTTCGTGGACGGAGTTCCCTTGCTGGTGGAGGGAGTCGGCGTCTTGTCTGGTTTCCCCATAACGACTCGCTCAAAACACCCGTCGATGTAACGCAACAGACTGCCCAGGTCCTCTTCACCGTCCTCCAGATTGCTGCAAAGAATTTAAGTTAGGCTAAAAAAAACTATCTAGAATTGTTAGTTTTAAGCCTGTCTACTTATAAATTGGCGGAAAAAAAGCTAATCACTAATCACTCAAATGTTTGCTGATAGAATCACGCCGCCATTGACGATTCTGCCGAGATTCACAAAGTCTCGCGTGACTACAGCATAGCGCCTCCTGACTACAGGGGAAATATCTTTAAACATTTTTTTTTTTGTCCCTACTTAGTTTTCAAGCTACCGTTTAAAAAAGTGAATAAACTGCAGAATAAGAAATGTATCTATCATGGCATGTAAATAAATATCTATATTCCAAAGAAGATTTAATTTATGAAAGACCAAAAGCTGCGACAAGTGCTGTTATTCATATAATTCTTGATCTCACTCTCTCCCCCTCTCTGTGTATGTGCTCAGCAGAGGGGGGAGGTGGAGCATCCTCTGTTATCATGGTCACAACAGGAACTTCCTGAGTTGACATTTCCCAATACATCAGCCATAAAGTCAATTAGGACACAGGACTACCGCAGATGTTGGCAAACCCAAAGTAAAACCATTCTGACAAAAGGACTTTTTATCTAACACCATGTATTTTCAAATACCAGGATTTGCATTGTAGGCTAGTACTGACCATGTTATGCCAGGGTTGTGTTTAGTTTTTGAATGTATATTTCCAATCAGCTTAAAGGTTATAGTTTGTACATTGGAAAATAATATCTTATTTGCCATACACTCTATAGTTATGATATAAAAGGTTTTGAGTTAAGGGACATTAAAAAGAAAAAAAATCTCTTCATCACAGTAATTTATATAAAAAACAAGTATTTTGTGTGGATAATGTGACCACCACACTCTAGTGGTCCCTACTAGTGATCTATGCTAATTATTAATGAGGAAGCTTATCCCAGGTTCTCTCCATTTCAATAATGATTGATAGCACAGGTGGCCATTAACGAGTTGTTATATGAGACATTAGTGTTGACACACTATAATTTAATAGTGGATAAACATTAGTGTTGACACATTAGTTTCTAATAGTGGACAAACAAAACAAGCAAACAATAAAACTCCAGTACTGTCTGTTTTTAAAGTTTACATCATACTGTAAGTAGTAAGATGTACTTTTGTATTCATAAAATAAACTTTTAAAGACTTTTAAAGCTTTTTTTTACTGTCTTTCACTTCAAGTTTGACACAAAGCCACAGACAGACTGCGTTAAGTAATAATGTGGAGCACTCACAGACATGGTTTATTAGTTGCTTTTCCTAAACACAATCAGGAAATCCCTTTCATTATTTAAGATATGTTGGTGTACAGCTATCTCACACTTTAATCATTTTGTACATTGAAGGAGACTTGTTGAATAGCCCACTTTTGTGTATTTTTTAAGTTACATCCAGCACAGGTCCTGATGGTTAATCCTTGCTTGTTTTGGATAAATAAGCATAAACAATTTTCTTTAATTTTTTAATAAATTAGCATAATCACTGAGTCAGTGATTTATTTATTTATTCTCCTGAAAGGAGCTACATTGACATTCCTCACCATAGGTTATATCCCTAGATGTTTCTTCTTACTAAAACCAGAAACATCATAGGAGTGAAACCCACTATCACAGCGACGCATGTAATAGACCTGCCAGCCCACTGTGTCGATTTCATGCTTTGCCTCTCGTAGGTGTGAAATGTACAATATACCAGCAGGGTGCAATGTTTAATTTCCAGCCAACTATTTTCTACTATCTTTCTTTTGATTTTCAGCCATTTAAATGATACATTATGAATACTGTTTAACAAAAACAAAAGACAACATGATAGGCATGTGGAGGTTAAATTTACATAGATATCAGCCATTTAGCTTGTTGGCTAAATAAAGTATCACATTATGCTGGTTCTGAAACTTACTGCAACTTCAGCACGAGTGTCAATTTCATGCCTAGAACAGGCAGCGCATGAAATAGACAAGGTGGACCGGCGTGCCTAATACACACTTTCCCATCATATCGGGTTGCAGAGTGGAATAAATTCAGCAACATTTCTTTCTTTCTTTTTTTTTTTTGGTAACTATCTGTTGCCATGTATGAGTATATTATCTTGATATGATAATAAATAACATCAGTCCATCTGTTGCAAGTGGATTCTGAAATTAAGTTAAATAGTAAATGTGCAATACTAGGTCTGTTTGTTTTGTTTTAGCACCAGTACAATATCTATAGCAGTATTTCCAAGTGGTTTGCTGTTTTTAAATGCAAACCATAATAAAAGATTTTTTTTTTTTTATTAGAGCTGAAGGTTTTGCCAGAACTAATTACTTGTGTAATGCTGTAGTCTCTACCCCCCCTTGTCTGCCCAGCACTGCAACAGGGTTATTCCCAAAGTATGACTCATTAAAGAAAAACTCTAAAGTCAGCACAGAAAGATACATTTGGGACATCATAGGTTAATAATGGTGTTTTTATGGTCCATAGTAAACTGCTCCCTCTTCTTCTCAGTCTTGTATATATTTTAATAAAAAAAAAAAACTTTTTTAGAAGTCAAATGATACATCAGACATAAAACATACTTCTTTTTTAATTTCATTATTGACAGCAGTTGCAATCAAAACATTTTAGAGACCTGCAGCCATGAGTAATCTGCTGGTGCCTCTTATCTTATGCTTCAACATGCTAAATTTTGTGCATTGTACTGTCAAAAAAGCAGAAGTCATTTAAACAGTTGAAAAAGTTGAGATGAGTCTTTTAAAAGCAGTAATGTCCTTACTATGTGGGTCAAACACTCCAAGAATGTTTCTCAATGTAAAGAATTTACAGATTTGATACAGAATTTTGTAAACATCAACTGTGTCTCCTCAGAGACTGCATTTCCAGTTACATAACCCAGCAGTTACAGAGCCACCTTTATCAAGGATAAGCAAACCAGTGGCTCCTTGAAAAGCTTGTTTCATGCATTAAAGCCTTCCCCCTTTAAAGTCACCTCTTTCACACGTTTACTGAGAGATCTGTTAGCACAAGCCCAAACCTCTTCTGAAGTTTATCAGAGTCATGCCCCAATTTACAACAGAGCAGGGGTTATCAGTTTAGTAAAAAAAGATATTTGTTAGTGAATAGATTGTTCTGTCAGCTAATCAAGAAGTCAAAACAGAATTATAGTGTGTACAATCCATTAATCTGTCATATAGACTCTCATTAAAGCCCTTGAATTTAAATGTGTTGATCGCTTGATTTAAAATTCATTGTGCTATGATCACACACACTTTGTCAAAAGGGGCTTTCCTGCTCTTTCCATAGAGCGATATTGTGACATTTCTGTAAAAACTACAATTACATTGTGATAACAAAAAAATGACACAAGGCTCCTCTGTCCATTTATAGTTCAATTTTTTTTAACGATTCAGTCAGCCATCTTTGGTGAAGTCTGCACAAATCAGTTATTCTTGTTTACTTTTCAGGCAAAAACTCTTGAAACGGTTCAACCAAAGTACACATTTCCTTTACAGTTTTTTTTGGTAGTTATAATATTTGATTCATAAAAAGATAAATGTCCATAAAACATTTTATTCTGTTATCTCATAGAAATAATTTAAAATAACAGAGAGTAAAAATTAGTAATAAAATACATTTCACGAGCCAGTAATCCTTGAAACTGCATATTCCTCCCTACATTCAGTGGTAGAATACCTGCTGATGAAAGAACAGGCCAGCATTTTACAAAACTCATCAAGGTTGTATGCAAGAGTCTCCAAAGAAAAAGTCGTGTTTCTGTACCGAGGTCCAAGAGATTCAGGGAACCACGGGCTTTCATCGCTGTTGGTCCAGGGCTCTGGTGCCCCAGTAGAAGTCTGCTGGCTCTTGGACGTTGGTACAGAAGTCATGCCTTTTTTCTCTGGAGAATCTTGCATACAGTCTTGATGTTTTTTGAAAAATGCAGGCCTTTTCTTTCGTCAGCAGGCATTATACCAGTGGATGTGGGGAGGAATAACTAAAAAACTAACTAAAAAAATCACTGTAAAATATGATGAAGGTTGCTATCACAGTTGCCATAGGGCGAAAGGTGGGGTACACCCTGAACAGCTTGCAATAAGTTTCCTTATCAACTGAAAAGATCTATGATTTATAATATTTATAATCCTTGCAGGATCATAAAGAGAAATTTCTCAATATATAGAAGCAAAAAAATATTAAGTCTTTTTACAGTAGTAAAAAGTGTGTGTTCAGTCTATTACCAAACAAACTGATCTTAACAGTGTTAAGACATAAAGCACAGTTTTGTTATCTTTTGTTATCAAGGAGCCACTGGCTTGCTTATCACTGCTAAAGGTGGATCTATATCTGCTGGGTTTACTTAACTGGAAATACAGGCTCTGAGGAGACCCAGCTGATGATCACAAATCTCTGCATCAAATCTGTAAATTCTTTGCAATTTTACATTGAGAAGCATTCTTCAAGTGCATCGCTTTCTTAAAGACTCTTAAACCGGATCCTTTTCAACTGTTTAAATGACTTATGCATTATAGAACAGAGTTTTCTTTTAAGTGTATCCATTTTACAGAAAAATTCATGGAAATATTTCAGTTTTAACTATAGCTGTCAAAAATCTGGACATTAAGAACAAACTCAAAGGGTTAATTATAAAATGTAAACCTGAGGAAACACAAGGTGTTGCAAAGATAACAAATTCTATTCACAAACTTTAGTGTGTTGACGCATACGAGGAGAGACAACAGCAGATTACCCATGACTGCAGGACTGAGGGGTCTCCAAAAACCAGGATGTTCGTTACCTTTACAGTCGAGGCTACATGTGGTCCTCTGCGTAAAACCGTGAGTTCACAGAGCACCTGAGGTGCAGAAATATGAAGGCATTTAAAAATAAGAACTTTTAAAAGATGCGACAATTTTAATTTCTTAAGGACATGCCGATGGAGTGATCCTTATCCAAAATTTTTATATTTCGTAAGTGGAAATAATGTTTTGGGGCCAAGACATTACACAATAACTAAAACTCTTAGCATGCATGAGACCATTAGTCTTGTCTATTGTGAATGGGGGGTGTATGCACGTGGTTAGAAAAAATGAAAACGTTTTGATTACAACTGCATTTAATAATGAAATTAAAAAAGTAGTATGTTTTATGTGTGATATATCATTTGAAGTAAAAAAGTTTTTTTTTGAGATATATATAGCAAAACCAAGAAAAAGAGCGCATCATAGGTCAATAATAGTGTTTTTATGGACCATAAAAACACTATTATTGACCTATGATGTTCCAAACATCTTTGTTCTGATTTCTAACTAAAGCAAAAAATTTTTAAAATACTATTGCACGTTTATTATTTAACTTAATTCCAGAATCCACTTGCAACTGATGGACTGATGCAATTCATTATGATACTCAGATAATTTACTCATACATAACCCCAGATGATATTAAAAAAAAATCAAGAAATGTTGCTGAATTAAATGTCACTCCATCACTCCTATGATGCTTTAGGTTTCAGTAACCATATTTCTAAAGTTATTGAAATGGAGAGAACCTGATTCAAGCTTCCTTGTTAATAATTAGCATAGCTCACTACTAGGGATCATTAAAGAGGTGTCAAATTATCCCCATAAAATACTTTTTATGTATTTTATGATGATAACAGAGGTTGCTCCACCTCCCCCCTCTTCTGAGCACATACACAGAGAGGGAGAGAGAGGGAGGGAGATCAATAATTCCATGAATAAAAGCACTTGTCGCAGCTTTTGGTCTTTCATAAATTAAACCTCCTTTGGATTATAGATGTGTATGTGAATGCCATGATAGAGAATTTTTTTATTCTGCAGTTTATTCACTTTTTAAAGCAGTAGCTTAAAAACTCAGTAAGTGAACTTAGGACCTCTTGCATAGTAAAATACAGCCTTGGATGTGTTATCCAGTAAAACTGCTTGAACAACAGTCTGACTTAATAATTCTATATTTTACTGAAGTAACGTGTATTCTTTTTAATAGAACTCGAGAAGCCTAACATGATTGGGTCTCACAGATTTTACCTGTAATACACATAACAAAGTCTTATTGTGAAAAATGGCTATGTTACCTATGGTAAGTATTTCAGAACCATGTGACATTACAATATTTATTTTAACTTGTGGCAAAGCAATATGTTATTGAACATTTTTACTGTAGAAACTATAGCACTGAAGCTGGAAGACTCCACTTGTTGCTCACGATATTAAATAGTTCAATTTCCTGCTCAACATTCTTAAATATTGAAAATTATGGTAGCTGAAAAAGTATGGATACGTTTCAGCTAATTTTTACAGTTCAAGTCTGATATGTATACAACATGCATCCAACATTAAAAAGAAAGATTAACTTGCGTACCTTATATTGTTCTTTTTCTTTTTGTCTGGCCATTTTTGTCAATTAGTGATCTATGCAACACATCCTGTATCATTATCGATATTTGTCTAACTGGAATCTTGAAAGAAACTGCTGTTAAATCGATGTGACATACTGCAGCCTACAATGTAAGCAAGACAGTCCCGTAGAATGTTTTACTAACTGGATGATAAATTCTCTTTGAGAGCAATTTTTAGTACCCTTCATGCCTCTCCACCACATCACTAATTTCCACATCACTCGTGTGAACTTGGTACCTCAGGAATTTGATTTGAGAAACTTTCTGTTAATTTGGAACAAGCTTTCACTCAGACTCAAGAATGAGCTTACTGTAATTTAGCTGTCGAAAGTGAAACACAAAGGTCACCTTGACCTTCCAACAGCTTTGACAATGACTCGAGTATACATATGAAAATTATTGCAACATGTCACACAAATGTCTAAAACAAGAAAGTGATTATATTTGCTATTCAAAAGTCACAGGTCAAGATGTGGGTGTAAACTGCAACTTGACTGGTTGCCAGAGGCAGTAATTTTAGTTTCATTTCTCCATCATCATCATTGACATGTTCCTAAAAATCACAAGATGTGTATTTTAGTCAACATGAGGATACAGTGTTACAAAACTTATTTTCACATCCATGCTAGCTGTTGTGTGAGACTGTGCTTTGAGCTAAATGCCAAAATACATTTCTTTTTGCGCTGCCCCTCATTGCATTCAGTGAATAGAAAATAGCACTGCATTTATTCACCTCTCTGTTCATCTGAGTAACAAAGTGAATTGCTGCTTTGAACTGAACTAAAATGAATGCACTACATGTAAAAATCTTAAATACTTTATAACAAAAACCTCCAAGATTCTATGAAAAAAATCAAATAAATGTAGATGAGTTATTCATATAGAAATACAGAGTGGACTGGTGACAGCCATAAAACAAAGCATTGGCAGGATTTTACTATGTAAAAGCAGAGCAAGAAGCATGTTCATTGTGTTGTGGTCCATATTTGTTTAAACTTGACTCACATTTATGTACTTGGAAGTATAGTATGCACGCCCTGTGCACTGACTGTGCAACGAAAAAAATGAATAAATCACATTTTCAAATATTCTTGTTGCACTAAGTGTCTGCAAAATGATGTCAATTGCAAGTACTAGACACTTGGCTCAGGGGATTAAACCGAATAGGTAACAGCGAATGTGTTTTTATCTCGCTGTGAACAGAACAGGTGTAAATACAGTAGATACACTTGTCCAGTCATCACCCACATTCCATTTCCTTACATTATTTTGCCATATAGATGGGGACTCAAGAGGAGCAGAGAGTTACTTTAGGTTTCATCACTTTTTATTCATATTTCATAGGTTTCACAGCAATGGAAATAACCACATCAGCATTCAAGCATTTTTTTTTTTTTTTTTTTAGTGATTTCAAGTATGCATACAAACATAACTTTGTGCTTTGTCAAGCATTTGGAGTTTTCTACCAAACCAGGATGGAGGATTTCAGTGAAGCTTAAGCTCTCTCTAGTTCTTGCTCTTTCATGTTAAGCGAGCAAGTCATTCGTTATATAGGCAGGAGAAACCTTCTAACCGTCTCTGCTGTTCTTCCTTTACTGATTGTTGGTCAGTTCTTGATCCTGATTTTATTTCTTTTAATATTTCATCATTTGTTCGTGCCCTGGTTTTATATTTGATTGTTTCAACAATAACATGACATTATGCTTAGTTTTTTTTTTCTTCTTTTTTAGAAATGCCTCATATAAGCAAAGCTCTGCATTACTATTAAATAGAAAAACACTTCATGTAAAATTCAGTACATATTCATGCTTTTTTTTTTTTTGTCTAAAAATAGCATGCTTTGCCTGTACTCTTTTAATCTTGTAAGCAATTGCTGCTTTTTTTTTTTTTTTTTTTTTTGCTTTTTTCAAAGCTGATGATTTGAAGTCCAAAACAAACTGTAAATAATGGATTACTGGAACTTCCTCCTGCTTAACCCACATGGTGTAATAACCTGTCAAGATTTTACCCAATTTATTTATTTACCCACTTGGTGACTTGGAGCTTTCCAGCATTTGTTTGGGTCTCAAAGCAAGTGTAAATAATCTCTGAGAAGAAAATTAAGCAGACAACAACCGGCAATGCTGCTAGCCAAGGGCAAAGCATGTTGGCATATACTGCATCTGACTAATACTTGTATTGCATTACTTAGACGGCTTCTTTCTTTGCTTATTTGTCGCTTTCATTGCATTAAAGCTTTGAAATGCCTTCTGCTGATCTCCACTACATTTTGTAATAAGTTGATAAGACTTCAGCATTCATGCGGCTGCTTCTGTCAACCAATAAACACTAGTGATCCAGTGCCATGCGTCACCCAGTACCACGCACAAAGCCTCTTGTACACTGCAGATTATGAACCTTTCCGAGAGTCATACCCCCCACCCACACACACCACCACCAGTCTGGTATAGGTTACAGGCATAGGCTATTCAATGAATGCAGTCTCAGAGCTGGTCTGGTTTTATTAATTTTTATTATTATTATTTTTGTCTTAACTGGCCTTACTGTATTTAAGTCTGTTAGTTTCTTCTTGTGATCCCTATTCATTTGCAGTCATGTAGTATTAATTGTACACAGCAACAGTAATGTTTGTATGCCCTTGAAAGTGTTTTTCACTTGGATGAATGTTTTGAAGAATTTTAACTGCTGCTTAGTTTATGAAGAAATAATGAAGAAATAGTCCAGAGATTTGTCAACTACACATATATGATGTTAATCTCCTGTTCCACTGCACCACAAAGGTGCTCTATTGGATTGAGATCTGGTGAATGTGGGGGCATTTGAGTGCAGTGAACTCATTGTCGTGTTCAAGAAAGTAGATTGAGGTGATTTGAGTTTTGTATTGTGTTCTTTTCTTATTATTTTGCTGAAAGCAGCCATCAGATGGCTACGCTGTGGTCATAAAGGTGACAGGTCGTGTGACTTGTTTGTGAAGGAAGACACCTGAAACACTTTAATTAAAAACTGATAACATTTAATCTGTTAAAGAATCAGAAGAAATCACATGTACATGTGGGCAAATCTTGTTGAGGGAGACAGATCTTCCCAGCCAGCTGCCTTTGCTCCCTCCCCAGAAGAGCACTGCTCTATGCTAAACATAACAATTTTATACTACAAGCGCTATCAATTCAAAAACAGTTGGAGAGAGCCGTGGTTTAGACTTGGCCTTCTCAGATTGGTTCTTCCAGTGGTTGGTTCTGGCATCATGGCACAATCAATCTCCAATCAGCAACAAAAGCTCCATAAAAGACACACACACCTTCCCCTCTCACATGTTCCTAATCATGACTTGGCAGTTTTATTCTCCGTAGCACCAGAGTACGATGACCTACACACACACCCTTGCCTCCTTAGACACAGATATTCATGTTTGGGCAAAACCTTTGAGGATAAGATAAACATATTCTTCTCTGAGACCGAGAAGGTCATAAATAAGATAAACATATTGCCCAAAGGCTGTGAAGTTGGTCTGGCACTATCTATTTGTTGCGCTCTGTCTAATGTATTATTTAATTGTCTATTATTTGATTCAGTCACTGTTTATTATGTAATTTGCTGGAGTTTACTTTTAAACATTTGTCAATTTATTCATTGAGTAAAAAATAATCCCCAACAATACTCAGGTATGCCGTGGCATTTAAACAATGCTTAGTTGATACCAAGGGGCCCAAAGTGTGCCCATAAAATGCCCCAAGATGGATCCATGCTTTCATATCTGAGCCAGATTCTGACCCATCTAAATGTTGCAGCAGAAATCAAGACTCATCAGACCAGCCAACATTTTCCAATATTCTGTTTCCAATTTTGGTGAGCCTGTGCATATTGTAGCTTAATTTTCCTGTTCTTAACTAACAGGAGCAGCACTCAGTGCGGTCTTTTGCTGCTGTAATCCATCTGTTCCAAGGTTTAATGTGGTGGTTTATAACACTGGTTGTAACAAGTGATTATTTGAGTTCCTGTTGCCTTCCTATTAGCTCAGAGCTGTCTGGCCATTCTTCTCTGACATCTGGCATCACCAAGGCTTTTTCACCCAGAGATCTGCTGCTCATTGGATATTTTCTCTTTTTCAGACCATTCTCTGTAAACCTTAGAGATGGGTATGTGAGAAAATTTTGGTAAATCACGAGTTTCTTACCTACTCAAACCAGCCCATCTGTCACCAACATCAGTGCCACATTTAAACTCACTTTCTTTCCCATTCTGGTTCGGTAAAAAATATAGAGACAGACAACAATTTGCACATTTGAATCATCCAGAGTTTTTTATTTTAATATAAATCTTATTAGCTGTGTTTGTTCCTTGTGAGCAACACAGACATGCATCCAGTGTTTTTCAGTCAAACAAGTCTGATCATGTGCTAGGAGCAGGACATTTGATTGAATGCTACTTCAGTGGAGATATTGTGCTAGCTATTCATTATTACTTTGTCTAGAATTATACACGTAGCAAATGCAGCCGGATGCAATGGTCTCCATGGAAACTAATAAATGATACATTACAAGATATAGATAACTGAAGAGGAATACAAAGTGGGATACTGCTAACTGCAAGGGTTGAGGTTTCATAATGAAGTAAAACAATGGTGAGATCACACCTTCTTGCTCAGAACACAGTCACTCACAATGAAGGGCCTGACAAGACCACCCTCATTTAGAAAGCGATCAAAGCCCCTCTCTGAGTGAGCTGGCATTTTAGTTCCTCAGTGTTGTTTTCAATTTCACCAGTATGCAAATTTTTCTCCACATTTCCTTGGGAAGTAATGAGAGAAAATAAGAAAGCTCTAACCCAGATGAAAAAGAAAATGGCTTTTGAAATGACATACATGCACTATATTGTGCTACCACAACTAAAAACAAACAGAAACACGCACTGTCAAAAATACAGGCAGTTAACAAAACAAACTAATAAATAAGTGGCCTGCTTTTGCAACCACAATGAATTGATTGCTGCATTGTTTCTCCACGGATGTTCTTTCTTAAGCATTGTCTTATGAGAAGTCCTAATTTTGATTAATTAAATAAATAAAAACATCAATGTCCGGTATAATAAGTTTATATCTGTCTGGGTTTTAATGCACATATTAAATTGATGTTTTATAAAAGGAGAAGAGTAGAGAATTATCATGTCACTGTCTCATTTACTTGTTAAAAATAGGTCAGCAGACACCTTGGATAAAGCAAATGGAGTGCAAACTGGTTAATTATTACTTCTCAAGGGTTGAATAAAAAAAATAATAATAAATGCTGATATCAGTGGTAAATTGCATTACTTTTGTCATCAAATCCCAACAAGATCACTCTAATTTTTTTTCTAGTAAAGACAGCATAAAGACAATAGTATTATTATTGTAGTATTCCTTATGCATGCAAATGGAGCACAATATGATAGATTTCAAAAGACAAATGATCGTTTTATATGTCAGAATGTCTGTGCAAATCCAAGGTAACATATTTGTGATTCTAAAATTTAATAATTCAGTATCACCCAGAATAATGACTGAAGTCAGAATTTATTTGTGTGGTTGTGTAAAGGATGATTCTTACAATAGCACATTGATACAATAACACATTGAGCCAGATCTTTCAGTGCTTTGAGTATTAAAAAATAATTGATTTTTGAACCTGGCAGCAGGTAAAAAGCAGAAGCCATATTCTAGCCATAAACAGTCTATGAACACTCCCTCTCTCATTAACCGTGCACTTACACATGAAAAAGGGAATCCTCTGTGCATAAGAGGATTATGACTTCCAGTATCCTATATGAATGTATCTCTTCATGCATTCACATACTTTTAAAAAAATAGCTGAATGGATTTGTTTTGCTTTTTTTCTTTCACTGACTTATGTAGAATGAGGTTTTGTGAGGAAGTAAATAATGATTCACTACGGAGAGGCGCAGACTGATTTGTATGTCTAAGGTTTTGTTACAGTTATCTTTAGTTTGGTTGGTTTGGCTCTTAAGTTTGTATACAATCATCTGTAAGAGTGAGCGGTACAGAGCATATGCAATTAATGCTACCGCTCTGTGATTATCAGTAATACAAATATGCAAATCACCTTCTATATTAAAGACAATGCATTCCTGGCATATTCTAAACTAGAAAACTACAGTTGTAAATCCATTTTGCTTTGATGCAGTTGGCTATAAAAAGTGATAATTTTGTCGTTGTTCAGATAGGTTTCCATATTCCAAAGTCCAAAACTACAGAAGCAAATATGCAGTCATATATTGGAAGTCAATAAAAACAACTAAAGCAGGCAGTAGGCAGGTAAGAGCCAAGTCTTAAAAATAGCCCAAAGTATCCAAAAAGCAAAACAAGTACAAACAACATATAAAGTCATTACAAAAACTAATTTCGTAATTATGGAAAGTTAGTGAAAAAAACTGGTGGCAAACCAAACATCCAAGTAGACTAAAAGTAAAACTAACTGGAATAAATATAATAACAGCTTTCAAAATAAAACAGAGACTATAACAAGATCCTCAAAGTTTGAAAAGAAAAATGTTGGTATATTACATATGAAAAAATACACATGGAAATAAAAGTGTAAAAACTGTAAAGTGTAATTTAAGTTTCTGAAGAATCATCACTTGAGATATTTATGTATTTTTTGCTATCTTAATGTGTGACACTTCTGCTTCTGTTGGAAGGATGATGCCTACAGACTTACTGAGCTGTTTTGCTTTAAGTGGGGACAGAGGGTGGTATATACAGTGCAGATTTAGCCTAATATCAGACAGATCTTTAGTGTAACATTGCTTTCACTCTAATAGATTTTCCCAAACCAGTCAATAGAGGCCAACATATCCACTTAAATCTAACAACACTGCCAATCATTACTGATACACAGCAATATCCAGGTTATACAGGTTATTCCTGGGTTTTACCAATGAAGCAAAGAAATAACCATTCAGGATGCCACTCTAATGGCTGTTTAATAGCCATGCCTTTGGTGTTGCCAAAAAAAACAAAAAACAAAACAAAGTTAAATGGTACACAGCTTGACAACACTGTTAATCCTCACCTATGGAGCTGATTAGCAACCCATTATTTCTCCCTCTGTGCTCATTGACTATCTTTTTAAAAAAAAAAATTTAATCAAGAGACCTTTTCATATCGCCATGCCAGAAGACTCTGTAGTGATTACACATTTATGTGGGAAGAAAAAATATTTAGAGTTAATAAGTATTACAAATGTGTAATTTGTAATGCATTTTAACTTTTGTTGCATAATAAATATAGCAAAAAGTACTATTAGTTATGATAGTGTGTGCATAATTTTCACTGCCAAGACAAATAAACAAGTGTATTCATCTTCACAGAAGTTAAGATGCAGTATCACATGAGTGATTATGGATCCATTGACTCCAGCTCATTTATATCTCTGGTGGTAGAAATACATTATGTTTTTTAAATAGCTTCATGGGTGATGTCTTTGTAAAGGTGTTAAATCAAGTTCTCTTGCTGTTTGGTTTTATTCTGTCCATCTTGAATTTTGCTTTTTGCTGTTTAAAAGCTTAAATCGAACACGTTAGTTTGGATTTTAGAAGGTATTGTTGAATGTTGTTGGTGAATCTGATAAAGCTCTCTGATGATGGTATATTTTAAGCTTGGGTGTTTTGATTATCAATGTGCAGTTTGTGTTAGAAATCACTACAAACGTTCAGAAGAGCAACATTTTGATACAAGATACAAAATGCCAACAATTTTCACACTTTTTGATATAAATCATGCTGTTGAAGCACACTATCAAAGGACGTGCTTTCATATGCGGTTCTGGTTTTACAATCATTCATTCATCCACTATATTCATCATTTTTATGTGTAATTAGCATCTTTGCTGTGTTATTTTGTCTCTGGCTGTTGTAGTCTACGTTGATAATTGTTTTATGTCAAAAAACGACTGTTTTCTATTGTTTAGAATTCAGTTGCTAATCCATATCAGTCGCCTGGTTATGTCATAATGATCTATATACTGTCAAAGTTACGAAACACGAATACGAATACAAATACGAATACCTTTATTAGTCCCACAATGGGGAAATTACAGTTAACTATTAGTTACCTTAAGATATTTAAACTCAGACATTTATTAAGCTTATTATCTCATAGACTGTCACTGGAAAGAGTTTTAACTGGTTATTTTAATAACCAGTTATTCTGCCAGTGGTAATCAGGCTAATTTCTCTACGTATTATTATGTGTTGTTGTTGTTGTTGTTGTTGTTGTTGTTGTTGTTTGTTGTTGTTGTTGTTGATGATGATTTTGCTAATAATAAATATAATAGGTCCTAGAATTGGTTGTGTTTGTATTTTAGAAACATAATAGAGGTGGAGACAATAATGAATGTGAGGTTTATTATTTGTGTCCAGTGCTACTTTGCATTTTTTAAATTCTATGGATAACTCATTTTCTTTGTGGTCTATTTTTGTCTGTCTTGCTTTTGTTTCTGTTTCTGTTTTCCTTGTTTGTTTTGTCAAGGTCATATTTTTGCATTACTATTAGATGTAGAACAATACTGATCTTGGGCGTTATCGAGAAGGCTGTTGATCCAAAAAATTATCATAGTTAGTAAAGAACACATGAGAAGTTGTTCCAGAATGATTTGAGCCCTTATCCACAAAATCCTCATGAATATCTATATTAGATCATCATTATTATTGGCTTAAAAAGTGACTGGGAAATATTATATTGGTGAATTTTTAAGCAGTTATTAATTATTTGCTTTTTTACTTTTTGACCACACCCGTGATGTTTCCTGTAAGTTTATCCAAACCAGCCAAACTGACATTTTCTTCCCTTTTTCAGTCAGGAGGCTTTTGTCATTTTACTTCTATATGCCACCACAGTGGCTTTTAAATCAGTCACAATATGATTGTAACAGTCTGTCAGATTTAATTCAAAAGTATTGCATTAACTGTTAAGAATTACAGCCATATTTATACATAGTTTCTGGTGCCCCTGATATTGAACTGCTTGCTGTTCCATCAGCTGATGCAAAGGTAACATCTCATTACTCACTCCACTTTAGCATGCCTGCTAACCCAGCATTCCAGTGATCTTATATCTATTACCTGTGATGTTAACCATATCTCACTGGACAGAACATTACCAGCATTTCAACAATATGTCAGGTGTCCCACTAGAGACAAAGTACTAGAACTGCTGTTTTGTAAATGCTATGACTGCATAATGAACTGTGCTGTCTCTATTCCTGTTCACCTTGTACACCTCAGATTTTCAGTAGATTAGCCATCACCAATAGGCGGACCTCGGTCCAGATCCGGACCGAAATGTTGTCTCAAGCGGACCCGAACCTAATACCAAAACAGAAATAACCACTTAATTAAAATCTTGTTGAGCGCTTTCTGGTTTACCGGCGCAGCTTTTACAGTCCTTACGGTAGTAGTGAAGCGTCCAAGGAAACCCACTGACCAATTGCATGCGAGTTTGGCTATACCACGTGATACCACCAAGCTGGTTCCTGCCGGCTGGTAAACTTTGTAACAAACAGGGTTATTATAGTTAACGAAAACGAACTAAATAATGAAAACTGAAAAAAACATTTTCATTAACCGAAATAAATAAAATCTATAATTAAAAGCAAAAAACAGTATTGTGAGTTTACAAAACTAACTAAAACTAACAGAAATTATAGAAAAAATGACCTTTGTTTTCATAATTTTATTAAAAAAAAAAAACCTTTGTGGATTGATATGAAATCATTTTTTCCGCTCTAACAGTTTTAGCTGGGAGCGCCATCGGGCAACTGTGTGCATGCTCACCGCATCGGTCCGCAAAGTAATGCCGAGTACCGCACTGATCTTCTCAACGTAACCTGACGTACGCCTCCGGAGAAATCGAACTACACGTCGGGTCCACACAGCCCCAAGGTTGTGATTAACCTGTTCAGTCCTGTGCGTTTCTGGCTACTTTTGCTGCAGTGTTTGAATTCATCAGTGAGAGAATAACAATCAGGAATAATAATCAAAGCATCAATATAAGGACTCACAAATGT
>JACBYM010000382.1:75848-90959 GCA_013435755.1 Amphilophus citrinellus | reverse complement strand
TGGTCCAGTCATTCCCTTCAATCTCAGACTATACTCCTCTACAGAGAGTGTCATTGGACTTGAGTAGGTTGTTTTAGTATTCCTCCCATCATCTGCCCCTGTCCTCAGCTGACGTACGAAACACCTCACCCGCACTACACACCGTGCCAGTAGCAAACTGCTTTACCCTCATGAGTTGCCTCAATCACGTTGAAGCTGACCAAAAGGCTTGTTCCATGGTCTCACCAAAGTCTTCCCACACCCAAGTTGTTGCTCACCGCATCCTCAATGGATGCTTGCGTGCACCGGGCCTGTCTATCATCTGCCCCGCCACCTGACCGAACTCATTACCAGTTGACGGCTCGGCACGTCTCGTCACCCGAGAGTCCAGATGGTATGGCCGCGGATCTGATGGCCTGGTGCCACTTGCACTTAGGAACGCCATTCAGATGGAATGACCATCCCAGGTGAAATCTCAAGGTGTAACAAATGACTGAAAGTCCAGAGGTCACAACTGAACTGTGCAAAGAGTCCAAAAGCAGTCCTGGAGAATGCGGGCATGGATCCCGCTGCCTCTCGCATGCTAAGCGAGCGCTCTACCACTTGAGCTAATTCCCCGTGGATACTTTGAGAGTTCACTGTTTGTCGATTTGGCCTCCATGTTCTGTGACCTGATACCTGATCTGACAGGCTGAAAGCGTCCTCATTCAGCTTCTCCACAACTTCTTTGCCTCACTCAGTAATCACTGCAAGCCTGTATGCAGTCGCCACTACGACAGCTGTTTAACTACCTGCATTCTGGGTCACTGGATTGTTTTTGAAAGAAAAATGCTAACTAAAAAAACCAAAAAAACATAGCATTTAAAACAAAATTGCTAAGCTAAAACACATAGCATTCCCTGAGGGATGCTGTTGAAGTCATCCTCCATGTAGACTCAAATATCCTTGAGAAAGTCAAGAGCTTTTCCGTCGACCCACGACCAACCTAAAAGCCGCATTGACCGTCCTGAGTTCGAGATTCAACTAAAAGGTGGACTCTCTCTTCAGCACACTGACATGGTGGCTGCTGAGTAATTCACAGACAAATGGAGCACACCCTCCGGTCCCCATTGTTAAAAATGGGAACCGCCATCACAGGTCAAATTTCAAAGTGTTACAAATGAGTGAAAGTCCAGAAGTCAAAACTGTACAGTGCAAGGAGTACAAAAAAGGCCCCCTCAATCACGTTGAAGCTGACCAAAAGGCTTGTTCCATGGTTTACCACTTGAGCTAATTCCCCGTGGAGTCTCGGAGCATTCACCGTTTGTCAATTTGGCCTCCATGTACTGTGACCTGATACCTGATCTGACAGGCTGAAAGCGTCCTCATTCAGCTTCTCCACAACTTCTTTGCCTCACTCAGTAGTCACTGCAAGTCTGTATGCAGTCGCCACCAAGACAGTTGTTTAACTACCTGCATTCTGGGTCACAAAGATTAGAACAAAATGACCTCCTGGAGAATGCGGGCATCGACCCCGCTGCCTCTCGCATGCGAAGCGAGCGCTCTACCACTTGAGCTAATTCCCCGTGCACACTTGGAGAGTTCACTGTTTGTCGATTTGGCCTCCATGTTCTGTGACCTGATGCCTGATCTGACAGGCTGAAAGCGTCCTCATTCAGCTTCTCCACAACTTCTTTGCCTCACTCAGTAATCACTGCAAGCCTGTATGCAGTTGCCACTACGACAGCTGTTTAACTACCTGCATTCTGGGTCACTGGATTGTTTTTGAAAGAAAAATGCTAAGTAAAAAAACCAAAAAAACATAGCATTTAAAACAAAACTGCTAAGCTAACACCACATAGCATTCCCTGAGGGATGCTGTTGAAGTCATCCTCCATGTACAGTCAAATATCCTTGAGAAAGTCAAGAGCTTTTCCGTCGACCTACGACCAACCTACAAACCGCATTGACCGTCCTGAGTTCGAGGTTCAACTAAAAGGTGGACTCTTCTCTTCAGCACACTGACATGGTGGCTGCTGAGTAATTCACAGACAAATGGAGCACACCCTCCGGTCCCCCTTGTTAAAAATGGGAACCACCATCACAGGTCAAATTTCAAAGTGTTACAAATGAGTGAAAGTCCAGAAGTCAAAACTGTATGGTGCAAAGAGTACAACAAAAGGCCTTCTCAATCGCCTCAATCACGTTGAAGCTGACCAAAAGGTTTGTTCCATGGTCTACCACTTGAGCTGATTCCCCGTGGAGTCTCGGAGCATTCACCGTTTGTCGATTTGGCCTCCATGTACTGTGACCTGATACCTGATCTGACAGGCTCAAAGCATCCTCATTCAGCTTCTCCACAACTTCTTTGCCTCACTCAGTAGTCACTGCAAGTCTGTATGCAGTCGCTACCAAGACAGTTGTTTAACTACCTGCATTCTGAGTCACTGGATTGCTACTAAAAGAAAAATGCTAAGTAAAAAAAACAAAAAAACATAGCATTTAAAACAAAACTGCTAAGCTAACACCACATAGCATTCCCTGAGGGATGCTGTAGAAGTCATCCTCCATGTACAGTCAAATATCTTTGAGAAAGTCAAGAGCTTTTCCGTCGACCTACGACCAACCTAAAAACCGCATTGACCGTCCTGAGTTCGAGGTTCAACTGAAAGGTGGACTCTTCTCTTCAGCACACTGACATGGTGGCTGCTGAGTAATTCCCAGACAAATGGAGCACACCCTCCGGTCCCCCTTGTTAAAAATGGGAACCACCATCACAGGTCAAATTTCAAAGTGTTACAAATGAGTGAAAGTCCAGAAGTCAAAACTGTACAGTGCAAAGAGTACAACAAAAGGCATTCTCAATCGCCTCAATCACGTTGAAGCTGACCAAAAGGCTTGTTCCGTGGTCTCACCAAAGTCTTCACACACCCAAGTTGTTGCCCACCGCATCCTCAATGGATGCTTGCGTGCACCGGGCCTGTCCACCATCTGCCCCGCCACCTGATCCGACTCATTACCAGTTGACGGCGTTGCTCGTCTTGTCACCTGAGAGTCCAGAGCGTATGGCCGGGGATCTGATGGCCTGGTGCCACTTGCACTTAGGAACACCATTCAGATGGAATGACCATCACAGGTGAAATCTCAAGGTGTAACAAATGACTGAAAGTCCAGAGGTCACAACTGAACTGTGCAAAGAGTCCAAAAGCAGTCCTGGAGAATGCGGGCATCGATCCCGCTGGCTCTCACATGCTAAGCGAGCGCTCTACCACTTGAGCTAATTCCCCATGGATACTTTGAGAGTTCACTGTTTGTCGATTTGGCCTCCATGTTCTGTGACCTGATACCTGATCTGACAGTCTGAAAGTGTCCTCATTCAGCTTCTCCACAACTTCTTTGCCTCACTCAGTAATCACTGCAAGCCTGTATGCAGTCGCCACTACGACAGCTGTTTAACTACCTGCATTCTGGGTCACTGGATTGTTTTTGAAAGAAAAATGCTAAGTAAAAAAACCAAAAAACATAGCATTTAAAACAAAATTGCTAAACTAAAACACATAGCATTCCCTGAGGGATGCTGTTGAAGTCATCCTCCATGTAGACTCAAATATCCTTGAGAAAGTCAAGAGCTTTTCCGTCGACCCACGACCAACCTAAAAGCCGCATTGACCGTCCTGAGTTCGAGGTTCAACTAAAAGGTGGACTCTTCTCTTCAGCACACTGACATGGTGGCTGCTGAGTAATTCCCAGACAAATGGAGCACACCCTCCAGTCCCCATTGTTAAAAATGGGAACCACCATCACAGGTCAAATTTCAAAGTGTTACAAATGAGTGAAAGTCCAGAAGTCAAAACTGTACGGTGCAAAGAGTACAACAAAAGGCCTTCTCAATCGCCTCAATCACGTTGAAGCTGACCAAAAGGTTTGTTCCATGGTCTACCACTTGAGCTAATTCCCCGTGGAGTCTCGGAGCATTCACCGTTTGTCGATTTGGCCTCCATGTACTGTGACCTGATACCTGATCTCACAGGCTCAAAGCATCCTCATTCAGCTTCTCCACAACTTCTTTGCCTCACTCAGTAGTCACTGCAAGTCTGTATGCAGTCGCTACCACGACAGTTGTTTAACTACCTGCATTCTGGGTCACTGGATTTCTACTAAAAGAAAAATGCTAAGTAAAAAAAACAAAAAAACATAGCATTTAAAACAAAACTGCTAAGCTAACACCACATAGCATTCCCTGAGGGATGCTGTAGAAGTCATCCTCCATGTACAGTCAAATATCTTTGAGAAAGTCAAGAGCTTTTCCGTTGACCTACGACCAACCTAAAAACCGCATTGACCGTCCTGAGTTCGAGGTTCAACTGAAAGGTGGACTCTTCTCTTCAGCACACTGACATGGTGGCTGCTGAGTAATTCCCAGACAAATGGAGCACACCCTCCGGTCCCCCTTGTTAAAAATGGGAGCCACCATCACAGGTCAAATTTCAAAGTGTTACAAATGAGTGAAAGTCCAGAAATCAAAACTGTACGGTGCAAAGAGTACAACAAAAGGCCTTCTCAATCGCCTCAATCACGTTGAAGCTGACCAAAAGGCTTGTTCCGTGGTCTCACCAAAGTCTTCCCACACCCAAGTTGTTGCCCACCGCATCCTCAATGGATGCTTGCGTGCACCGGGCCTGTCCACCATCTGCCCCCCCACCTGATCCGACTCATTACCAGTTGACGGCTTTGCTCGTCTTGTCACCTGAGAGTCCAGAGCGTATGGCCGGGGATCTGATGGCCTGGTGCCACTTGCACTTAGGAACACCATTCAGATGGAATGACCATCACAGGTGAAATCTCAAGGTGTAACAAATGACTGAAAGTCCAGAGGTCACAACTGAACTGTGCAAAGAGTCCAAAAGCAGTCCTGGAGAATGCGGGCATCGATCCCGCTTCCTCTCGCATGCAAAGCGAGCGCTCTACCACTTGAACTAATTCCCCAGCAGGTAAGTGTGGATGTACAGTTTTCTGATTTGGCATCCACGTTCTGTGACCTGAGACCTGATCTCATAGGCCGAAAGCTTCTCCATTCAGGTGCTCCAAAGCGTCTTTGTCTCACTGAGTAGTCACTGCAAGTCTGTATGCAGTCGCCAGCTGTCCCTGTAGATGAGGTGGCCGAGTGGTTAAGGCGATGGACTGCTAATCCATTGTGCTCTGCACGCGTGGGTTCGAATCCCATCCTCGTCGTGTTGGTCCAGTTTTAAAAAATTTCAAAATGTTGGCCTTTCAAATGTATCCTGGTTCACTACGAGATTCCCTTGTTTAAAATGGGAACCACCACCCCACTCTGCCAATTCACATGCACTGCCCAAGATGTACATGTGATGTTGCAGCCAGGACAGTCCTACAACATCCAGGGCCTTTGGGTGTTCAGGCAGAATCTCATCCACCTCAAGGGCTCTGCGACCACAGAGTTGCTAAATTAACTCAGTGATGGTCCAGTCATTCCCTTCAATCTCAGACTATACTTCCTCTACAGAGAGTGTCATTGGACTTGAGTAGGTTGTTTTAGTATTCCTCCCATCATCTGCCCCTGTCCTCAGCTGACGTACGAAACACCTCACCCGCACTACACACCGTGCCAGTAGCAAACTGCTTTACCCTCATGAGTTGCCTCAATCACGTTGAAGCTGACCAAAAGGCTTGTTCCATGGTCTCACCAAAGTCTTCCCACACCCAAGTTGTTGCTCACCGCATCCTCAATGGATGCTTGCGTGCACCGGGCCTGTCTATCATCTGCCCCGCCACCTGACCGAACTCATTACCAGTTGACGGCTCGGCACGTCTCGTCACCCGAGAGTCCAGATGGTATGGCCGCGGATCTGATGGCCTGGTGCCACTTGCACTTAGGAACGCCATTCAGATGGAATGACCATCCCAGGTGAAATCTCAAGGTGTAACAAATGACTGAAAGTCCAGAGGTCACAACTGAACTGTGCAAAGAGTCCAAAAGCAGTCCTGGAGAATGCGGGCATGGATCCCGCTGCCTCTCGCATGCTAAGCGAGCACTCTACCACTTGAGCTAATTCCCCGTGGATTTTTGGCGAGTTCACTGTTTGTCGATTTGGCCTCCATGTTCTGTGACCTGATACCTGATCTGACAGGCTGAAAGCGTCCTCATTCAGCTTCTCCACAACTTCTTTGCCTCACTCAGTAATCACTGCAAGCCTGTATGCAGTCGCCACTACGACAGCTGTTTAACTACCTGCATTCTGGGTCACTGGATTGTTTTTGAAAGAAAAATGCTAACTAAAAAAACCAAAAAAACATAGCATTTAAAACAAAATTGCTAAGCTAAAACACATAGCATTCCCTGAGGGATGCTGTTGAAGTCATCCTCCATGTAGACTCAAATATCCTTGAGAAAGTCAAGAGCTTTTCCGTCGACCCACGACCAACCTAAAAGCCGCATTGACCGTCCTGAGTTCGAGATTCAACTAAAAGGTGGACTCTTCAGCACACTGACATGGTGGCTGCTGAGTAATTCACAGACAAATGGAGCACACCCTCCGGTCCCCATTGTTAAAAATGGGAACCGCCATCACAGGTCAAATTTCAAAGTGTTACAAATGAGTGAAAGTCCAGAAGTCAAAACTGTACAGTGCAAGGAGTACAAAAAAGGCCCCCTCAATCACGTTGAAGCTGACCAAAAGGCTTGTTCCATGGTTTACCACTTGAGCTAATTCCCCGTGGAGTCTCGGAGCATTCACCGTTTGTCAATTTGGCCTCCATGTACTGTGACCTGATACCTGATCTGACAGGCTGAAAGCGTCCTCATTCAGCTTCTCCACAACTTCTTTGCCTCACTCAGTAGTCACTGCAAGTCTGTATGCAGTCGCCACCAAGACAGTTGTTTAACTACCTGCATTCTGGGTCACAAAGATTAGAACAAAATGACCTCCTGGAGAATGCGGGCATCGACCCCGCTGCCTCTCGCATGCGAAGCGAGCGCTCTACCACTTGAGCTAATTCCCCGTGCACACTTGGAGAGTTCACTGTTTGTCGATTTGGCCTCCATGTTCTGTGACCTGATGCCTGATCTGACAGGCTGAAAGCGTCCTCATTCAGCTTCTCCACAACTTCTTTGCCTCACTCAGTAATCACTGCAAGCCTGTATGCAGTTGCCACTACGACAGCTGTTTAACTACCTGCATTCTGGGTCACTGGATTGTTTTTGAAAGAAAAATGCTAAGTAAAAAAACCAAAAAAACATAGCATTTAAAACAAAACTGCTAAGCTAACACCACATAGCATTCCCTGAGGGATGCTGTTGAAGTCATCCTCCATGTACAGTCAAATATCCTTGAGAAAGTCAAGAGCTTTTCCGTCGACCTACGACCAACCTACAAACCGCATTGACCGTCCTGAGTTCGAGGTTCAACTAAAAGGTGGACTCTTCTCTTCAGCACACTGACATGGTGGCTGCTGAGTAATTCACAGACAAATGGAGCACACCCTCCGGTCCCCCTTGTTAAAAATGGGAACCACCATCACAGGTCAAATTTCAAAGTGTTACAAATGAGTGAAAGTCCAGAAGTCAAAACTGTATGGTGCAAAGAGTACAACAAAAGGCCTTCTCAATCGCCTCAATCACGTTGAAGCTGACCAAAAGGTTTGTTCCATGGTCTACCACTTGAGCTGATTCCCCGTGGAGTCTCGGAGCATTCACCGTTTGTCGATTTGGCCTCCATGTACTGTGACCTGATACCTGATCTGACAGGCTCAAAGCATCCTCATTCAGCTTCTCCACAACTTCTTTGCCTCACTCAGTAGTCACTGCAAGTCTGTATGCAGTCGCTACCAAGACAGTTGTTTAACTACCTGCATTCTGAGTCACTGGATTGCTACTAAAAGAAAAATGCTAAGTAAAAAAAACAAAAAAACATAGCATTTAAAACAAAACTGCTAAGCTAACACCACATAGCATTCCCTGAGGGATGCTGTAGAAGTCATCCTCCATGTACAGTCAAATATCTTTGAGAAAGTCAAGAGCTTTTCCGTCGACCTACGACCAACCTAAAAACCGCATTGACCGTCCTGAGTTCGAGGTTCAACTGAAAGGTGGACTCTTCTCTTCAGCACACTGACATGGTGGCTGCTGAGTAATTCCCAGACAAATGGAGCACACCCTCCGGTCCCCCTTGTTAAAAATGGGAACCACCATCACAGGTCAAATTTCAAAGTGTTACAAATGAGTGAAAGTCCAGAAGTCAAAACTGTACAGTGCAAAGAGTACAACAAAAGGCATTCTCAATCGCCTCAATCACGTTGAAGCTGACCAAAAGGCTTGTTCCGTGGTCTCACCAAAGTCTTCACACACCCAAGTTGTTGCCCACCGCATCCTCAATGGATGCTTGCGTGCACCGGGCCTGTCCACCATCTGCCCCGCCACCTGATCCGACTCATTACCAGTTGACGGCGTTGCTCGTCTTGTCACCTGAGAGTCCAGAGCGTATGGCCGGGGATCTGATGGCCTGGTGCCACTTGCACTTAGGAACACCATTCAGATGGAATGACCATCACAGGTGAAATCTCAAGGTGTAACAAATGACTGAAAGTCCAGAGGTCACAACTGAACTGTGCAAAGAGTCCAAAAGCAGTCCTGGAGAATGCGGGCATCGATCCCGCTGGCTCTCACATGCTAAGCGAGCGCTCTACCACTTGAGCTAATTCCCCATGGATACTTTGAGAGTTCACTGTTTGTCGATTTGGCCTCCATGTTCTGTGACCTGATACCTGATCTGACAGTCTGAAAGTGTCCTCATTCAGCTTCTCCACAACTTCTTTGCCTCACTCAGTAATCACTGCAAGCCTGTATGCAGTCGCCACTACGACAGCTGTTTAACTACCTGCATTCTGGGTCACTGGATTGTTTTTGAAAGAAAAATGCTAAGTAAAAAAACCAAAAAACATAGCATTTAAAACAAAATTGCTAAACTAAAACACATAGCATTCCCTGAGGGATGCTGTTGAAGTCATCCTCCATGTAGACTCAAATATCCTTGAGAAAGTCAAGAGCTTTTCCGTCGACCCACGACCAACCTAAAAGCCGCATTGACCGTCCTGAGTTCGAGGTTCAACTAAAAGGTGGACTCTTCTCTTCAGCACACTGACATGGTGGCTGCTGAGTAATTCACAGACAAATGGAGCACACCCTCCAGTCCCCATTGTTAAAAATGGGAACCACCATCACAGGTCAAATTTCAAAGTGTTACAAATGAGTGAAAGTCCAGAAGTCAAAACTGTACGGTGCAAAGAGTACAACAAAAGGCCTTCTCAATCGCCTCAATCACGTTGAAGCTGACCAAAAGGTTTGTTCCATGGTCTACCACTTGAGCTAATTCCCCGTGGAGTCTCGGAGCATTCACCGTTTGTCGATTTGGCCTCCATGTACTGTGACCTGATACCTGATCTCACAGGCTCAAAGCATCCTCATTCAGCTTCTCCACAACTTCTTTGCCTCACTCAGTAGTCACTGCAAGTCTGTATGCAGTCGCTACCACGACAGTTGTTTAACTACCTGCATTCTGGGTCACTGGATTTCTACTAAAAGAAAAATGCTAAGTAAAAAAAACAAAAAAACATAGCATTTAAAACAAAACTGCTAAGCTAACACCACATAGCATTCCCTGAGGGATGCTGTAGAAGTCATCCTCCATGTACAGTCAAATATCTTTGAGAAAGTCAAGAGCTTTTCCGTTGACCTACGACCAACCTAAAAACCGCATTGACCGTCCTGAGTTCGAGGTTCAACTGAAAGGTGGACTCTTCTCTTCAGCACACTGACATGGTGGCTGCTGAGTAATTCCCAGACAAATGGAGCACACCCTCCGGTCCCCCTTGTTAAAAATGGGAGCCACCATCACAGGTCAAATTTCAAAGTGTTACAAATGAGTGAAAGTCCAGAAGTCAAAACTGTACATTGCAAAGAGTACAACAAAAGGCCTTCTCAATCGCCTCAATCACGTTGAAGCTGACCAAAAGGCTTGTTCCGTGGTCTCACCAAAGTCTTCCCACACCCAAGTTGTTGCCCACCGCATCCTCAATGGATGCTTGCGTGCACCGGGCCTGTCCACCATCTGCCCCCCACCTGATCCGACTCATTACCAGTTGACGGCTTTGCTCGTCTTGTCACCTGAGAGTCCAGAGCGTATGGCCGGGGATCTGATGGCCTGGTGCCACTTGCACTTAGGAACACCATTCAGATGGAATGACCATCACAGGTGAAATCTCAAGGTGTAACAAATGACTGAAAGTCCAGAGGTCACAACTGAACTGTGCAAAGAGTCCAAAAGCAGTCCTGGAGAATGCGGGCATCGATCCCGCTTCCTCTCGCATGCAAAGCGAGCGCTCTACCACTTGAGCTAATTCCCCAGCAGGTAAGTGTGGATGTACAGTTTTCTGATTTGGCATCCACGTTCTGTGACCTGAGACCTGATCTCATAGGCCGAAAGCTTCTCCATTCAGGTGCTCCAAAGCGTCTTTGTCTCACTGAGTAGTCACTGCAAGTCTGTATGCAGTCGCCAGCTGTCCCTGTAGATGAGGTGGCCGAGTGGTTAAGGCGATGGACTGCTAATCCATTGTGCTCTGCACGCGTGGGTTCGAATCCCATCCTCGTCGTGTTGGTCCAGTTTTAAAAAATTTCAAAATGTTGGCCTTTCAAATGTATCCTGGTTCACTACGAGATTCCCTTGTTTAAAATGGGAACCACCACCCCACTCTGCCAATTCACATGCACTGCCCAAGATGTACATGTGATGTTGCAGCCAGGACAGTCCTACAACATCCAGGGCCTTTGGGTGTTCAGGCAGAATCTCATCCACCTCAAGGGCTCTGCGACCACAGAGTTGCTAAATTAACTCAGTGATGGTCCAGTCATTCCCTTCAATCTCAGACTATACTTCCTCTACAGAGAGTGTCATTGGACTTGAGTAGGTTGTTTTAGTATTCCTCCCATCATCTGCCCCTGTCCTCAGCTGACGTACGAAACACCTCACCCGCACTACACACCGTGCCAGTAGCAAACTGCTTTACCCTCATGAGTTGCCTCAATCACGTTGAAGCTGACCAAAAGGCTTGTTCCATGGTCTCACCAAAGTCTTCCCACACCCAAGTTGTTGCTCACCGCATCCTCAATGGATGCTTGCGTGCACCGGGCCTGTCTATCATCTGCCCCGCCACCTGACCCAACTCATTACCAGTTGACGGCTCGGCACGTCTCGTCACCCGAGAATCCAGATGGTATGGCCGCGGATCTGATGGCCTGGTGCCACTTGCACTTAGGAACGCCATTCAGATGGAATGACCATCCCAGGTGAAATCTCAAGGTGTAACAAATGACTGAAAGTCCAGAGGTCACAACTGAACTGTGCAAAGAGTCCAAAAGCAGTCCTGGAGAATGCGGGCATGGATCCCGCTGCCTCTCGCATGCTAAGCGAGCGCTCTACCACTTGAGCTAATTCCCCGTGGATTTTTGCGAGTTCACTGTTTGTCGATTTGGCCTCCATGTTCTGTGACCTGATACCTGATCTGACAGGCTGAAAGCGTCCTCATTCAGCTTCTCCACAACTTCTTTGCCTCACTCAGTAATCACTGCAAGCCTGTATGCAGTCGCCACTACGACAGCTGTTTAACTACCTGCATTCTGGGTCACTGGATTGTTTTGAAAGAAAAATGCTAAGTAAAAAAACCAAAAAAACATAGCATTTAAAACAAAATTGCTAAGCTAAAACACATAGCATTCCCTGAGGGATGCTGTTGAAGTCATCCTCCATGTAGACTCAAATATCCTTGAGAAAGTCAAGAGCTTTTCCGTCGACCCACGACCAACCTAAAAACCGCATTGACCGTCCTGAGTTCGAGGTTCAACTAAAAGGTGGACTCTTCTCTTCAGCACACTGACATGGTGGCTGCTGAGTAATTCACAGACAAATGGAGCACACCCTCCGGTCCCCATTGTTAAAAAATGGGAACCGCCATCACAGGTCAAATTTCAAAGTGTTACAAATGAGTGAAAGTCCAGAAGTCAAAACTGTACAGTGCAAGGAGTACAAAAAAGGCCCCCTCAATCACGTTGAAGCTGACCAAAAGCTTGTTCCATGGTTTACCACTGAGCTAATTCCCCGTGGAGTCTCGGAGCATTCACCGTTTGTCAATTTGGCCTCCATGTACTGTGACCTGATACCTGATCTGACAGGCTGAAAAGCGTCCTCATTCAGCTTCTCACAACTTCTTTGCCTCACTCAGTAGTCACTGCAAGTCTGTATGCAGTCGCCACCAAGACAGTTGTTTAACTACCTGCATTCTGGGTCAACAAAGATTAGAACAAAATGACCTCCTGGAGAATGCGGGCATCGATCCCGCTGCCTCTCGCATGCGAAGCGAGCGCTCTAACCACTTGAGCTAATTCCCCGTGCACACTTGGAGAGTTCACTGTTTGTCCATTTGGCCTCCATGTTCTGTGACCTGATGCCTGATCTGACAGGCTGAAAGCGTCCTCATTCAGCTTCTCCACAAACTTCTTTGCCTCACTCAGTAATCACTGCAAGCCTGTATGCAGTCGCCACTACGACAGCTGTTTAACTACCTGCATTCTGGGTCACTGGATTGTTTTGAAAGAAAAATGCTAAGTAAAAAAACCAAAAAAACATAGCATTTAAAAAAAACTGCTAAGCTAACACACATAGCATTCCCTGAGGGATGCTGTTGAAGTCATCCTCCATGTTACAGTCAAATATCCTTGAGAAAGTCAAGAGCTTTTCCGTCGACCTACGACCAACCTACAAACCGCATTGACCGTCCTGAGTTCGAGGTTCAACTAAAAGGTGGACTCTTCTCTTCAGCACACTGACATGGTGGCTGCTGAGTAATTCACAGACAAATGGAGCACACCCTCCGGTCCCCCCTTGTTAAAAATGGGAACCACCATCACAGGTCAAATTTCAAAGTGTTACAAATGAGTGAAAGTCCAGAAGTCAAAACTGTATGGTGCAAAGAGTACAACAAAAGGCCTTCTCAATCGCCTCAATCACGTTGAAGCTGACCAAAAGGCTTGTTCCGTGGTCTCACCAAAGTCTTCCCACACCCAAGTTGTTGCCCACCGCATCCTCAATGGATGCTTGCGTGCCCCGGGCCTGTCCACCTTCTGCCCCGCCACCTGATCCGACTCATTACCAGTTGACGGCTTTGCTCATCTTGTCACCTGAGAGTCCAGAGCGTATGGCCGGGGATCTGATGGCCTGGTGCCACTTGCACTTAGGAACACCATTCAGGATGGAATGACCATCACAGGTGAAATCTCAAGGTGTAACAAATGACTGAAAGTCCAGAGGTCACAACTGAACTGTGCAAAGAGTCCAAAAGCAGTCCTGGAGAATGCGGGCATGGATCCCGCTTCCTCTCGCATGCAAAGCGAGCGCTCTACCACTTGAGCTAATTCCCCAGCAGGTAAGTGTGGATGTACAGTTTTCTGATTTGGCATCCACGTTCTGTGACCTGAGACCTGATCTCATAGGCCGAAAGCTTCTCCATTCAGGTGCTCCAAAGCGTCTTTGTCTCACTGAGTAGTCACTGCAAGTCTGTATGCAGTCGCCAGCTGTCCCTGTAGATGAGGTGGCCGAGTGGTTAAGGCGATGGACTGCTAATCCATTGTGCTCTGCACGCGTGGGTTCGAATCCCATCCTCGTCGTGTGGTCCAGTGTTAAAAAAATTTTCAATAAAATTGTTGGCCTCTTCAAATGTATCTCTGGTAACTCACGAGATCCCTTGTTTAAAATGGGAACCTAACACCCCACTCTGCCAATCAAATTAACTGCCCCAAGATGTAATGTGATGTTGCAGCCAGGAAAGTACTAACACACATCCAGGGCCTTGGGTGTTCAGGCAGCAGAATCTAGAATTCTTCATCCACCTCACGGGCTCTGCGACCACAGAGTTGCTAAATTAACTCAGTGATTGGTCAAGTCTTCCTCAATCTCAAGACTTATACTTCCTCTACAGAGGAGTGTCATGGACTTTTAGTAGGTTGTTTTAGTATTCCTCCCATCATCTGCCACTCCTTTTGCTCCTCAGCTGACGTACACCGAAACACCTCACTTACCGCATACACACCGTGCCCGTTAGCTAAATGCTTTACCCTCATGAGTTGCCTCACTCAATCACGTTGCATGCTGACCAAAAGGCTTGTTACATGTCTCACCAAAGTCTTCCCACCCCAAGTTGTTCTCACCGCATCCTAAATTGGAAAGCTCTTTTGCGTGCACCGGGCCTGTTATCATCTGCCCCGCCACCCTCTGACCGCCGAACTCATTACCAAGTTGACGGCTCGGCCACGTCTCGCACCCGAGGAGTCCAGACGGTATGGCCGCGGATCTGATGTGCCTGGTGCCACTTGCACTAGGAACGCCATTCCGAGGAATGACCATCCCAGGTGAAAATTCTCAAGGTTTGTAACAAAGACTGAAAAGTCCAGAGGTGGGGTCACAACTGAACTGGCAAAGAGTCCCAATAGCAGTCCTGCGAGAATGCGGGTCATGGTCCCGCTGGCCCTCGCATGCTAAGCGAGCACTCTACCACTTGAGGCTAATTCCCCGCGGGATTTTTGGCGAGTTCACTGTTTGTCGGTTTGGCCTCCATGGTTCTGTGACTGTGATACCTGATCTGACCTGGCTTGGGAATGAAAGCTGTCCTCATTCACGCTTCTCCACAACCTTCTTGGCCTCCACTCAGTAATCACTGGCAAGACTTGGTATGCAGTTCGCCCGACCGGACAGCTGTTGAACTACCTGCATTCTGGGTCACTTGGATTGTTTTTGAAAGAAAAATCGCTAACTATAAAAAACAAATTAAAACAACATAGCATTTTAAATCTTTCAACAAATTGCTAAGGCCTTTAAAAACAAATAGCATTACCATGATGGGATGCTGTTGAAAAAAAGTCATCCTACCTGTAGACTCAAATATCCTTGAGAAAGTCAAGACGCCTTTATGTCGACCCTACCGACCAAACCTAACCGCCGCCATGACCGTCCTGAGTTCGAGATTCAACGAAATAGGTGGAATCTCTTCAGCACCCTGACATGGGTCGGCTGCTGCGTATTCACAGACAAA
>JACBYM010000382.1:0-15503 GCA_013435755.1 Amphilophus citrinellus | reverse complement strand
GTATGGGCGGCGGATTTCTGATGGCCTGGTGCCACTTGCACTTAGGAACGCCATTCAGATGGAATGACCATCCCAGGTGAAATCTCAAGGTGTAACAAATGACTGAAAGTCCAGAGGTCACAACTGAACTGTGCAAAGAGTCCAAAAGCAGTCCTGGAGAATGCGGGCATCGATCCCGCTGCCTCTCGCATGCTAAGCGAGCGCTCTACCACTTGAGCTAATTCCCCATGGATACTTTGAGAGTACACTGTTTGTCGATTTGGCCTCCATGTTCTGTGACCTGATACCTGATCTGACAGGCTGAAAGCGTCCTCATTCAGCTTCTCCACAACTTCTTTGCCTCACTCAGTAATCACTGCAAGCCTGTATGCAGTCGCCACTACGACAGCTGTTTAACTACCTGCATTCTGGGTCACTGGATTGTTTTTGAAAGAAAAATGCTAAGTAAAAAAACCAAAAAAACATAGCATTTAAAACAAAACTGCTAAGCTAACACCACATAGCATTCCCTGAGGGATGCTGTTGAAGTCATCCTCCATGTACAGTCAAATATCCTTGAGAAAGTCAAGAGCTTTTCCGTCGACCTACGACCAACCTAAAAACCGCATTGACCGTCCTGAGTTCGAGGTTCAACTAAAAGGTGGACTCTTCTCTTCAGCACACTGACATGGTGGCTGCTGAGTAATTCACAGACAAATGGAGCACACCCTCCGGTCCCCCTTGTTAAAAATGGGAACCACCATCACAGGTCAAATTTCAAAGTGTTACAAATGAGTGAGAGTCCAGAAATCAAAACTGTACGGTGCAAAGAGTACAACAAAAGGCCTTCTCAATCGCCTCAATCACGTTGAAGCTGACCAAAAGGTTTGTTCCATGGTCTACCACTTGAGCTAATTCCCCGTGGAGTCTCGGAGCATTCACCGTTTGTCGATTTGGCCTCCATGTACTGTGACCTGATACCTGATCTGACAGGCTCAAAGCATCCTCATTCAGCTTCTCCACAACTTCTTTGCCTCACTCAGTAGTCACTGCAAGTCTGTATGCAGTCGCTACCAAGACAGTTGTTTAACTACCTGCATTCTGGGTCACTGGATTGCTACTAAAAGAAAAATGCTAAGTAAAAAAAAACAAAAAAACATAGCATTTAAAACAAAACTGCTAAGCTAACACCACATAGCATTCCCTGAGGGATGCTGTAGAAGTCATCCTCCATGTACAGTCAAATATCTTTGAGAAAGTCAAGAGCTTTTCCGTCAACCTACGACCAACCTAAAAACCGCATTGACCGTCCTGAGTTCGAGGTTCAACTGAAAGGTGGACTCTTCTCTTCAGCACACTGACATGGTGGCTGCTGAGTAATTCCCAGACAAATGGAGCACACCCTCCGGTCCCCCTTGTTAAAAATGGGAACCGCCATCACAGGTCAAATTTCAAAGTGTTACAAATGAGTGAAAGTCCAGAAGTCAAAATTGTACATTGCAAAGAGTACAACAAAAGGCATTCTCAATCGCCTCAATCACGTTGAAGCTGACCAAAAGGCTTGTTCCGTGGTCTCACCAAAGTCTTCCCACACCCAAGTTGTTGCCCACCGCATCCTCAATGGATGCTTGCGTGCACCGGGCCTGTCCACCATCTGCCCCGCCACCTGATCCGACTCATTACCAGTTGACGGCTTTGCTCGTCTTGTCACCTGAGAGTCCAGAGCGTATGGCCGGGGATCTGATGGCCTGGTGCCACTTGCACTTAGGAACACCATTCAGATGGAATGACCATCACAGGTGAAATCTCAAGGTGTAACAAATGACTGAAAGTCCAGAGGTCACAACTGAACTGTGCAAAGAGTCCAAAAGCAGTCCTGGAGAATGCGGGCATCGATCCCGCTTCCTCTCGCATGCAAAGCGAGCGCTCTACCACTTGAGCTAATTCCCCAGCAGGTAAGTGTGGATGTACAGTTTTCTGATTTGGCATCCACGTTCTGTGACCTGAGACCTGATCTCATAGGCCGAAAGCTTCTCCATTCAGGTGCTCCAAAGCGTCTTTGTCTCACTGAGTAGTCACTGCAAGTCTGTATGCAGTCGCCAGCTGTCCCTGTAGATGAGGTGGCCGAGTGGTTAAGGCGATGGACTGCTAATCCATTGTGCTCTGCACGCGTGGGTTCGAATCCCATCCTCGTCGTGTTGGTCCAGTTTTAAAAAATTTCAAAATGTTGGCCTTTCAAATGTATCCTGGTTCACTACGAGATTCCCTTGTTTAAAATGGGAACCACCACCCCAGTCTGCCAATTCACATGCACTGCCCAAGATGTACATGTGATGTTGCAGCCAGGACAGTCCTACAACATCCAGGGCCTTTGGGTGTTCAGGCAGAATCTCATCCACCTCAAGGGCTCTGCGACCACAGAGTTGCTAAATTAACTCAGTGATGGTCCAGTCATTCCCTTCAATCTCAGACTATACTTCCTCTACAGAGAGTGTCATTGGACTTGAGTAGGTTGTTTTAGTATTCCTCCCATCGTCTGCCCCTGTCCTCAGCTGACGTACGAAACACCTCACCCGCACTACACACCGTGCCAGTAGCAAACTGCTTTACCCTCATGAGTTGCCTCAATCACGTTGAAGCTGACCAAAAGGCTTGTTCCATGGTCTCACCAAAGTCTTCACACACCCAAGTTGTTGCCCACCGCATCCTCAATGGATGCTTGCGTGCACCGGGCCTGTCTATCATCTGCCCCGCCACCTGACCCAACTCATTACCAGTTGACGGCTCGGCACGTCTCGTCACCCGAGAGTCCAGACGGTATGGCCGCGGATCTGATGGCCTGGTGCCACTTGCACTTAGGAACGCCATTCAGATGGAATGACCATCCCAGGTGAAATCTCAAGGTGTAACAAATGACTGAAAGTCCAGAGGTCACAACTGAACTGTGCAAAGAGTCCAAAAGCAGTCCTGGAGAATGCGGGCATCGATCCCGCTGCCTCTCGCATGCTAAGCGAGCGCTCTACCACTTGAGCTAATTCCCCATGGATACTTTGAGAGTTCACTGTTTGTCGATTTGGCCTCCATGTTCTGTGACCTGATACCTGATCTGACAGGCTGAAAGCGTCCTCATTCAGCTTCTCCACAACTTCTTTGCCTCACTCAGTAATCACTGCAAGCCTGTATGCAGTCGCCACTATGACAGCTGTTTAACTACCTGCATTCTGGGTCACTGGATTGTTTTTGAAAGAAAAATGCTAAGTAAAAAAAACAAAAAAACATAGCATTTAAAACAAAACTGCTAAGCTAACACCACATAGCATTCCCTGAGGGATGCTGTAGAAGTCATCCTCCATGTACAGTCAAATATCTTTGAGAAAGTCAAGAGCTTTTCCGTCAACCTACGACCAACCTAAAAACCGCATTGACCGTCCTGAGTTCGAGGTTCAACTGAAAGGTGGACTCTTCTCTTCAGCACACTGACATGGTGGCTGCTGAGTAATTCCCAGACAAATGGAGCACACCCTCCGGTCCCCCTTGTTAAAAATGGGAACCGCCATCACAGGTCAAATTTCAAAGTGTTACAAATGAGTGAAAGTCCAGAAGTCAAAATTGTACATTGCAAAGAGTACAACAAAAGGCATTCTCAATCGCCTCAATCACGTTGAAGCTGACCAAAAGGCTTGTTCCGTGGTCTCACCAAAGTCTTCCCACACCCAAGTTGTTGCCCACCGCATCCTCAATGGATGCTTGCGTGCACCGGGCCTGTCCACCATCTGCCCCGCCACCTGATCCGACTCATTACCAGTTGACGGCTTTGCTCGTCTTGTCACCTGAGAGTCCAGAGCGTATGGCCGGGGATCTGATGGCCTGGTGCCACTTGCACTTAGGAACACCATTCAGATGGAATGACCATCACAGGTGAAATCTCAAGGTGTAACAAATGACTGAAAGTCCAGAGGTCACAACTGAACTGTGCAAAGAGTCCAAAAGCAGTCCTGGAGAATGCGGGCATCGATCCCGCTTCCTCTCGCATGCAAAGCGAGCGCTCTACCACTTGAGCTAATTCCCCAGCAGGTAAGTGTGGATGTACAGTTTTCTGATTTGGCATCCACGTTCTGTGACCTGAGACCTGATCTCATAGGCCGAAAGCTTCTCCATTCAGGTGCTCCAAAGCGTCTTTGTCTCACTGAGTAGTCACTGCAAGTCTGTATGCAGTCGCCAGCTGTCCCTGTAGATGAGGTGGCCGAGTGGTTAAGGCGATGGACTGCTAATCCATTGTGCTCTGCACGCGTGGGTTCGAATCCCATCCTCGTCGTGTTGGTCCAGTTTTAAAAAATTTCAAAATGTTGGCCTTTCAAATGTATCCTGGTTCACTACGAGATTCCCTTGTTTAAAATGGGAACCACCACCCCAGTCTGCCAATTCACATGCACTGCCCAAGATGTACATGTGATGTTGCAGCCAGGACAGTCCTACAACATCCAGGGCCTTTGGGTGTTCAGGCAGAATCTCATCCACCTCAAGGGCTCTGCGACCACAGAGTTGCTAAATTAACTCAGTGATGGTCCAGTCATTCCCTTCAATCTCAGACTATACTTCCTCTACAGAGAGTGTCATTGGACTTGAGTAGGTTGTTTTAGTATTCCTCCCATCGTCTGCCCCTGTCCTCAGCTGACGTACGAAACACCTCACCCGCACTACACACCGTGCCAGTAGCAAACTGCTTTACCCTCATGAGTTGCCTCAATCACGTTGAAGCTGACCAAAAGGCTTGTTCCATGGTCTCACCAAAGTCTTCACACACCCAAGTTGTTGCCCACCGCATCCTCAATGGATGCTTGCGTGCACCGGGCCTGTCTATCATCTGCCCCGCCACCTGACCCAACTCATTACCAGTTGACGGCTCGGCACGTCTCGTCACCCGAGAGTCCAGACGGTATGGCCGCGGATCTGATGGCCTGGTGCCACTTGCACTTAGGAACGCCATTCAGATGGAATGACCATCCCAGGTGAAATCTCAAGGTGTAACAAATGACTGAAAGTCCAGAGGTCACAACTGAACTGTGCAAAGAGTCCAAAAGCAGTCCTGGAGAATGCGGGCATCGATCCCGCTGCCTCTCGCATGCTAAGCGAGCGCTCTACCACTTGAGCTAATTCCCCATGGATACTTTGAGAGTTCACTGTTTGTCGATTTGGCCTCCATGTTCTGTGACCTGATACCTGATCTGACAGGCTGAAAGCGTCCTCATTCAGCTTCTCCACAACTTCTTTGCCTCACTCAGTAATCACTGCAAGCCTGTATGCAGTCGCCACTACGACAGCTGTTTAACTACCTGCATTCTGGGTCACTGGATTGTTTTTGAAAGAAAAATGCTAAGTAAAAAAACCAAAAAAACATAGCATTTAAAACAAAACTGCTAAGCTAACACCACATAGCATTCCCTGAGGGATGCTGTTGAAGTCATCCTCCATGTACAGTCAAATATCCTTGAGAAAGTCAAGAGCTTTTCCGTCGACCTACGACCAACCTAAAAACCGCATTGACCGTCCTGAGTTCGAGGTTCAACTAAAAGGTGGACTCTTCTCTTCAGCACACTGACATGGTGGCTGCTGAGTAATTCACAGACAAATGGAGCACACCCTCCGGTCCCCCTTGTTAAAAATGGGAACCACCATCACAGGTCAAATTTCAAAGTGTTACAAATGAGTGAGAGTCCAGAAATCAAAACTGTACGGTGCAAAGAGTACAACAAAAGGCCTTCTCAATCGCCTCAATCACGTTGAAGCTGACCAAAAGGTTTGTTCCATGGTCTACCACTTGAGCTAATTCCCCGTGGAGTCTCGGAGCATTCACCGTTTGTCGATTTGGCCTCCATGTACTGTGACCTGATACCTGATCTGACAGGCTCAAAGCATCCTCATTCAGCTTCTCCACAACTTCTTTGCCTCACTCAGTAGTCACTGCAAGTCTGTATGCAGTCGCTACCAAGACAGTTGTTTAACTACCTGCATTCTGGGTCACTGGATTGCTACTAAAAGAAAAATGCTAAGTAAAAAAAAACAAAAAAACATAGCATTTAAAACAAAACTGCTAAGCTAACACCACATAGCATTCCCTGAGGGATGCTGTAGAAGTCATCCTCCATGTACAGTCAAATATCTTTGAGAAAGTCAAGAGCTTTTCCGTCAACCTACGACCAACCTAAAAACCGCATTGACCGTCCTGAGTTCGAGGTTCAACTGAAAGGTGGACTCTTCTCTTCAGCACACTGACATGGTGGCTGCTGAGTAATTCCCAGACAAATGGAGCACACCCTCCGGTCCCCCTTGTTAAAAATGGGAACCACCATCACAGGTCAAATTTCAAAGTGTTACAAATGAGTGAAAGTCCAGAAGTCAAAATTGTACATTGCAAAGAGTACAACAAAAGGCATTCTCAATCGCCTCAATCACGTTGAAGCTGACCAAAAGGCTTGTTCCGTGGTCTCACCAAAGTCTTCCCACACCCAAGTTGTTGCCCACCGCATCCTCAATGGATGCTTGCGTGCACCGGGCCTGTCCACCATCTGCCCCGCCACCTGATCCGACTCATTACCAGTTGACGGCTTTGCTCGTCTTGTCACCTGAGAGTCCAGAGCGTATGGCCGGGGATCTGATGGCCTGGTGCCACTTGCACTTAGGAACACCATTCAGATGGAATGACCATCACAGGTGAAATCTCAAGGTGTAACAAATGACTGAAAGTCCAGAGGTCACAACTGAACTGTGCAAAGAGTCCAAAAGCAGTCCTGGAGAATGCGGGCATCGATCCCGCTTCCTCTCGCATGCAAAGCGAGCGCTCTACCACTTGAGCTAATTCCCCAGCAGGTAAGTGTGGATGTACAGTTTTCTGATTTGGCATCCACGTTCTGTGACCTGAGACCTGATCTCATAGGCCGAAAGCTTCTCCATTCAGGTGCTCCAAAGCGTCTTTGTCTCACTGAGTAGTCACTGCAAGTCTGTATGCAGTCGCCAGCTGTCCCTGTAGATGAGGTGGCCGAGTGGTTAAGGCGATGGACTGCTAATCCATTGTGCTCTGCACGCGTGGGTTCGAATCCCATCCTCGTCGTGTTGGTCCAGTTTTAAAAAATTTCAAAATGTTGGCCTTTCAAATGTATCCTGGTTCACTACGAGATTCCCTTGTTTAAAATGGGAACCACCACCCCAGTCTGCCAATTCACATGCACTGCCCAAGATGTACATGTGATGTTGCAGCCAGGACAGTCCTACAACATCCAGGGCCTTTGGGTGTTCAGGCAGAATCTCATCCACCTCAAGGGCTCTGCGACCACAGAGTTGCTAAATTAACTCAGTGATGGTCCAGTCATTCCCTTCAATCTCAGACTATACTTCCTCTACAGAGAGTGTCATTGGACTTGAGTAGGTTGTTTTAGTATTCCTCCCATCGTCTGCCCCTGTCCTCAGCTGACGTACGAAACACCTCACCCGCACTACACACCGTGCCAGTAGCAAACTGCTTTACCCTCATGAGTTGCCTCAATCACGTTGAAGCTGACCAAAAGGCTTGTTCCATGGTCTCACCAAAGTCTTCACACACCCAAGTTGTTGCCCACCGCATCCTCAATGGATGCTTGCGTGCACCGGGCCTGTCTATCATCTGCCCCGCCACCTGACCCAACTCATTACCAGTTGACGGCTCGGCACGTCTCGTCACCCGAGAGTCCAGACGGTATGGCCGCGGATCTGATGGCCTGGTGCCACTTGCACTTAGGAACGCCATTCAGATGGAATGACCATCCCAGGTGAAATCTCAAGGTGTAACAAATGACTGAAAGTCCAGAGGTCACAACTGAACTGTGCAAAGAGTCCAAAAGCAGTCCTGGAGAATGCGGGCATCGATCCCGCTGCCTCTCGCATGCTAAGCGAGCGCTCTACCACTTGAGCTAATTCCCCGTGGATACTTTGAGAGTTCACTGTTTGTCGATTTGGCCTCCATGTTCTGTGACCTGATACCTGATCTGACAGGCTGAAAGCGTCCTCATTCAGCTTCTCCACAACTTCTTTGCCTCACTCAGTAATCACTGCAAGCCTGTATGCAGTCGCCACTACGACAGCTGTTTAACTACCTGCATTCTGGGTCACTGGATTGTTTTTGAAAGAAAAATGCTAAGTAAAAAAACCAAAAAAACATAGCATTTAAAACAAAATTGCTAAGCTAACAACACATAGCATTCCCTGAGGGATGCTGTTGAAGTCATCCTCCATGTAGACTCAAATATCCTTGAGAAAGTCAAGAGCTTTTCCGTCGACCCACGACCAACCTAAAAACCGCATTGACCGTCCTGAGTTCGAGGTTCAACTAAAAGGTGGACTCTTCTCTTCAGCACACTGACATGGTGGCTGCTGAGTAATTCACAGACAAATGGAGCACACCCTCCGGTCCCCCTTGTTAAAAATGGGAACCACCATCACAGGTCAAATTTCAAAGTGTTACAAATGAGTGAGAGTCCAGAAATCAAAACTGTACGGTGCAAAGAGTACAACAAAAGGCCTTCTCAATCGCCTCAATCACGTTGAAGCTGACCAAAAGGTTTGTTCCATGGTCTACCACTTGAGCTAATTCCCCGTGGAGTCTCGGAGCATTCACCGTTTGTCGATTTGGCCTCCATGTACTGTGACCTGATACCTGATCTGACAGGCTCAAAGCATCCTCATTCAGCTTCTCCACAACTTCTTTGCCTCACTCAGTAGTCACTGCAAGTCTGTATGCAGTCGCTACCAAGACAGTTGTTTAATTTGTCGATTTGGCCTCCATGTACTGTGACCTGATACCTGATCTGACAGGCTCAAAGCATCCTCATTCAGCTTCTCCACAACTTCTTTGCCTCACTCAGTAGTCACTGCAAGTCTGTATGCAGTCGCTACCAAGACAGTTGTTTAACTACCTGCATTCTGGGTCACTGGATTGCTACTAAAAGAAAAATGCTAAGTAAAAAAAAACAAAAAAACATAGCATTTAAAACAAAACTGCTAAGCTAACACCACATAGCATTCCCTGAGGGATGCTGTAGAAGTCATCCTCCATGTACAGTCAAATATCTTTGAGAAAGTCAAGAGCTTTTCCGTCAACCTACGACCAACCTAAAAACCGCATTGACCGTCCTGAGTTCGAGGTTCAACTGAAAGGTGGACTCTTCTCTTCAGCACACTGACATGGTGGCTGCTGAGTAATTCCCAGACAAATGGAGCACACCCTCCGGTCCCCCTTGTTAAAAATGGGAACCACCATCACAGGTCAAATTTCAAAGTGTTACAAATGAGTGAAAGTCCAGAAGTCAAAATTGTACATTGCAAAGAGTACAACAAAAGGCATTCTCAATCGCCTCAATCACGTTGAAGCTGACCAAAAGGCTTGTTCCGTGGTCTCACCAAAGTCTTCCCACACCCAAGTTGTTGCCCACCGCATCCTCAATGGATGCTTGCGTGCCCCGGGCCTGTCCACCTTCTGCCCCGCCACCTGATCCGACTCATTACCAGTTGACGGCTTTGCTCATCTTGTCACCTGAGAGTCCAGAGCGTATGGCCGGGGATCTGATGGCCTGGTGCCACTTGCACTTAGGAACACCATTCAGATGGAATGACCATCACAGGTGAAATCTCAAGGTGTAACAAATGACTGAAAGTCCAGAGGTCACAACTGAACTGTGCAAAGAGTCCAAAAGCAGTCCTGGAGAATGCGGGCATGGATCCCGCTTCCTCTCGCATGCAAAGCGAGCGCTCTACCACTTGAGCTAATTCCCCAGCAGGTAAGTGTGGATGTACAGTTTTCTGATTTGGCATCCACGTTCTGTGACCTGAGACCTGATCTCATAGGCCGAAAGCTTCTCCATTCAGGTGCTCCAAAGCGTCTTTGTCTCACTGAGTAGTCACTGCAAGTCTGTATGCAGTCGCCAGCTGTCCCTGTAGATGAGGTGGCCGAGTGGTTAAGGCGATGGACTGCTAATCCATTGTGCTCTGCACGCGTGGGTTCGAATCCCATCCTCGTCGTGTTGGTCCAGTTTTAAAAAATTTCAAAATGTTGGCCTTTCAAATGTATCCTGGTTCACTACGAGATTCCCTTGTTTAAAATGGGAACCACCACCCCAGTCTGCCAATTCACATGCACTGCCCAAGATGTACATGTGATGTTGCAGCCAGGACAGTCCTACAACATCCAGGGCCTTTGGGTGTTCAGGCAGAATCTCATCCACCTCAAGGGCTCTGCGACCACAGAGTTGCTAAATTAACTCAGTGATGGTCCAGTCATTCCCTTCAATCTCAGACTATACTTCCTCTACAGAGAGTGTCATTGGACTTGAGTAGGTTGTTTTAGTATTCCTCCCATCGTCTGCCCCTGTCCTCAGCTGACGTACGAAACACCTCACCCGCACTACACACCGTGCCAGTAGCAAACTGCTTTACCCTCATGAGTTGCCTCAATCACGTTGAAGCTGACCAAAAGGCTTGTTCCATGGTCTCACCAAAGTCTTCACACACCCAAGTTGTTGCCCACCGCATCCTCAATGGATGCTTGCGTGCACCGGGCCTGTCTATCATCTGCCCCGCCACCTGACCCAACTCATTACCAGTTGACGGCTCGGCACGTCTCGTCACCCGAGAGTCCAGACGGTATGGCCGCGGATCTGATGGCCTGGTGCCACTTGCACTTAGGAACGCCATTCAGATGGAATGACCATCCCAGGTGAAATCTCAAGGTGTAACAAATGACTGAAAGTCCAGAGGTCACAACTGAACTGTGCAAAGAGTCCAAAAGCAGTCCTGGAGAATGCGGGCATCGATCCCGCTGCCTCTCGCATGCTAAGCGAGCGCTCTACCACTTGAGCTAATTCCCCATGGATACTTTGAGAGTACACTGTTTGTCGATTTGGCCTCCATGTTCTGTGACCTGATACCTGATCTGACAGGCTGAAAGCGTCCTCATTCAGCTTCTCCACAACTTCTTTGCCTCACTCAGTAATCACTGCAAGCCTGTATGCAGTCGCCACTACGACAGCTGTTTAACTACCTGCATTCTGGGTCACTGGATTGTTTTTGAAAGAAAAATGCTAACTAAAAAAACCAAAAAAACATAGCATTTAAAACAAAATTGCTAAGCTAAAACCACATAGCATTCCCTGAGGGATGCTGTTGAAGTCATCCTCCATGTAGACTCAAATATCCTTGAGAAAGTCAAGAGCTTTTCCGTCGACCCACGACCAACCTAAAAGCCGCATTGACCGTCCTGAGTTCGAAGCTAATTCCCCATGGATACTTTGAGAGTACACTGTTTGTCGATTTGGCCTCCATGTTCTGTGACCTGATACCTGATCTGACAGGCTGAAAGCGTCCTCATTCAGCTTCTCCACAACTTCTTTGCCTCACTCAGTAATCACTGCAAGCCTGTATGCAGTCGCCACTACGACAGCTGTTTAACTACCTGCATTCTGGGTCACTGGATTGTTTTTGAAAGAAAAATGCTAAGTAAAAAAACCAAAAAAACATAGCATTTAAAACAAAACTGCTAAGCTAACACCACATAGCATTCCCTGAGGGATGCTGTTGAAGTCATCCTCCATGTACAGTCAAATATCCTTGAGAAAGTCAAGAGCTTTTCCGTCGACCTACGACCAACCTAAAAACCGCATTGACCGTCCTGAGTTCGAGGTTCAACTAAAAGGTGGACTCTTCTCTTCAGCACACTGACATGGTGGCTGCTGAGTAATTCACAGACAAATGGAGCACACCCTCCGGTCCCCCTTGTTAAAAATGGGAACCACCATCACAGGTCAAATTTCAAAGTGTTACAAATGAGTGAGAGTCCAGAAATCAAAACTGTACGGTGCAAAGAGTACAACAAAAGGCCTTCTCAATCGCCTCAATCACGTTGAAGCTGACCAAAAGGTTTGTTCCATGGTCTACCACTTGAGCTAATTCCCCGTGGAGTCTCGGAGCATTCACCGTTTGTCGATTTGGCCTCCATGTACTGTGACCTGATACCTGATCTGACAGGCTCAAAGCATCCTCATTCAGCTTCTCCACAACTTCTTTGCCTCACTCAGTAGTCACTGCAAGTCTGTATGCAGTCGCTACCAAGACAGTTGTTTAACTACCTGCATTCTGGGTCACTGGATTGCTACTAAAAGAAAAATGCTAAGTAAAAAAAAACAAAAAAACATAGCATTTAAAACAAAACTGCTAAGCTAACACCACATAGCATTCCCTGAGGGATGCTGTAGAAGTCATCCTCCATGTACAGTCAAATATCTTTGAGAAAGTCAAGAGCTTTTCCGTCAACCTACGACCAACCTAAAAACCGCATTGACCGTCCTGAGTTCGAGGTTCAACTGAAAGGTGGACTCTTCTCTTCAGCACACTGACATGGTGGCTGCTGAGTAATTCCCAGACAAATGGAGCACACCCTCCGGTCCCCCTTGTTAAAAATGGGAACCGCCATCACAGGTCAAATTTCAAAGTGTTACAAATGAGTGAAAGTCCAGAAGTCAAAATTGTACATTGCAAAGAGTACAACAAAAGGCATTCTCAATCGCCTCAATCACGTTGAAGCTGACCAAAAGGCTTGTTCCGTGGTCTCACCAAAGTCTTCCCACACCCAAGTTGTTGCCCACCGCATCCTCAATGGATGCTTGCGTGCACCGGGCCTGTCCACCATCTGCCCCGCCACCTGATCCGACTCATTACCAGTTGACGGCTTTGCTCGTCTTGTCACCTGAGAGTCCAGAGCGTATGGCCGGGGATCTGATGGCCTGGTGCCACTTGCACTTAGGAACACCATTCAGATGGAATGACCATCACAGGTGAAATCTCAAGGTGTAACAAATGACTGAAAGTCCAGAGGTCACAACTGAACTGTGCAAAGAGTCCAAAAGCAGTCCTGGAGAATGCGGGCATCGATCCCGCTTCCTCTCGCATGCAAAGCGAGCGCTCTACCACTTGAGCTAATTCCCCAGCAGGTAAGTGTGGATGTACAGTTTTCTGATTTGGCATCCACGTTCTGTGACCTGAGACCTGATCTCATAGGCCGAAAGCTTCTCCATTCAGGTGCTCCAAAGCGTCTTTGTCTCACTGAGTAGTCACTGCAAGTCTGTATGCAGTCGCCAGCTGTCCCTGTAGATGAGGTGGCCGAGTGGTTAAGGCGATGGACTGCTAATCCATTGTGCTCTGCACGCGTGGGTTCGAATCCCATCCTCGTCGTGTTGGTCCAGTTTTAAAAAATTTCAAAATGTTGGCCTTTCAAATGTATCCTGGTTCACTACGAGATTCCCTTGTTTAAAATGGGAACCACCACCCCAGTCTGCCAATTCACATGCACTGCCCAAGATGTACATGTGATGTTGCAGCCAGGACAGTCCTACAACATCCAGGGCCTTTGGGTGTTCAGGCAGAATCTCATCCACCTCAAGGGCTCTGCGACCACAGAGTTGCTAAATTAACTCAGTGATGGTCCAGTCATTCCCTTCAATCTCAGACTATACTTCCTCTACAGAGAGTGTCATTGGACTTGAGTAGGTTGTTTTAGTATTCCTCCCATCGTCTGCCCCTGTCCTCAGCTGACGTACGAAACACCTCACCCGCACTACACACCGTGCCAGTAGCAAACTGCTTTACCCTCATGAGTTGCCTCAATCACGTTGAAGCTGACCAAAAGGCTTGTTCCATGGTCTCACCAAAGTCTTCACACACCCAAGTTGTTGCCCACCGCATCCTCAATGGATGCTTGCGTGCACCGGGCCTGTCTATCATCTGCCCCGCCACCTGACCCAACTCATTACCAGTTGACGGCTCGGCACGTCTCGTCACCCGAGAGTCCAGACGGTATGGCCGCGGATCTGATGGCCTGGTGCCACTTGCACTTAGGAACGCCATTCAGATGGAATGACCATCCCAGGTGAAATCTCAAGGTGTAACAAATGACTGAAAGTCCAGAGGTCACAACTGAACTGTGCAAAGAGTCCAAAAGCAGTCCTGGAGAATGCGGGCATCGATCCCGCTGCCTCTCGCATGCTAAGCGAGCGCTCTACCACTTGAGCTAATTCCCCATGGATACTTTGAGAGTTCACTGTTTGTCGATTTGGCCTCCATGTTCTGTGACCTGATACCTGATCTGACAGGCTGAAAGCGTCCTCATTCAGCTTCTCCACAACTTCTTTGCCTCACTCAGTAATCACTGCAAGCCTGTATGCAGTCGCCACTACGACAGCTGTTTAACTACCTGCATTCTGGGTCACTGGATTGTTTTTGAAAGAAAAATGCTAAGTAAAAAAACCAAAAAAACATAGCATTTAAAACAAAACTGCTAAGCTAACACCACATAGCATTCCCTGAGGGATGCTGTTGAAGTCATCCTCCATGTACAGTCAAATATCCTTGAGAAAGTCAAGAGCTTTTCCGTCGACCTACGACCAACCTAAAAACCGCATTGACCGTCCTGAGTTCGAGGTTCAACTAAAAGGTGGACTCTTCTCTTCAGCACACTGACATGGTGGCTGCTGAGTAATTCACAGACAAATGGAGCACACCCTCCGGTCCCCCTTGTTAAAAATGGGAACCACCATCACAGGTCAAATTTCAAAGTGTTACAAATGAGTGAGAGTCCAGAAATCAAAACTGTACGGTGCAAAGAGTACAACAAAAGGCCTTCTCAATCGCCTCAATCACGTTGAAGCTGACCAAAAGGTTTGTTCCATGGTCTACCACTTGAGCTAATTCCCCGTGGAGTCTCGGAGCATTCACCGTTTGTCGATTTGGCCTCCATGTACTGTGACCTGATACCTGATCTGACAGGCTCAAAGCATCCTCATTCAGCTTCTCCACAACTTCTTTGCCTCACTCAGTAGTCACTGCAAGTCTGTATGCAGTCGCTACCAAGACAGTTGTTTAACTACCTGCATTCTGGGTCACTGGATTGCTACTAAAAGAAAAATGCTAAGTAAAAAAAACAAAAAAACATAGCATTTAAAACAAAACTGCTAAGCTAACACCACATAGCATTCCCTGAGGGATGCTGTAGAAGTCATCCTCCATGTACAGTCAAATATCTTTGAGAAAGTCAAGAGCTTTTCCGTCAACCTACGACCAACCTAAAAACCGCATTGACCGTCCTGAGTTCGAGGTTCAACTGAAAGGTGGACTCTTCTCTTCAGCACACTGACATGGTGGCTGCTGAGTAATTCCCAGACAAATGGAGCACACCCTCCGGTCCCCCTTGTTAAAAATGGGAACCACCATCACAGGTCAAATTTCAAAGTGTTACAAATGAGTGAAAGTCCAGAAGTCAAAATTGTACATTGCAAAGAGTACAACAAAAGGCATTCTCAATCGCCTCAATCACGTTGAAGCTGACCAAAAGGCTTGTTCCGTGGTCTCACCAAAGTCTTCCCACACCCAAGTTGTTGCCCACCACATCCTCAATGGATGCTTGCGTGCACCGGGCCTGTCTATCATCTGCCCCGCCACCTGACCCAACT
>JACBYM010000381.1:0-12812 GCA_013435755.1 Amphilophus citrinellus | reverse complement strand
GATCCGTCGGATATCCCTTCCTGCCGCTCGTGCTGCGCTCTTAGCGTCCCTCTCTCCTTCGTAGTTTGAGCAGTTTTTCTACTAATGTAGCGGCGTTTCTTCTGTCTTCTCCATGCCGCCTCTGGCTGCTAGCACAGAAACTTGATCCTGACGCGTATGACAGTGGACTTTGTTTTACTTTTCAAACGTTTATTTCGTAATTATCACACCATAGTCACACGGTAGAAAAACTGTTTTTTGCTCCCGTCCCTAATGCAGCCCTCCAATCCTTTTCCCCATCTGACGTCACTCATTACATTAAAAGGAGCAGCATTAACAACAGTCAAATGCACATTTACAAATCTTTATACATCATGTTTTAATTATTCAGGAACTAAAAGTGAGTAATAAACTTTGACTAAACCTTATATCAAATACACGAAAAAGTGGCTCTTACAAGCAGCATCCTCAAAGATCTTTGTCTCGCACACCTGGAATGTAGTCAAACAACTGCGGGGAGGGAGGGGCTGCTCTGCTCAGGTGAGGAGGGAACTAAGAGCTCAGTGAGCTCAGACTCAGGTTTACAGTCATGAAGCAGGAGAAGGAAAGCGAGGTGAGTGTTATTGTGCATTTATGTAGTGTCAGAATAATCAGAGAATGTTTCTGGCTGGAAAGAAGTCACATGATTATTTCCCAAATTGGAAAAAAAAAAAAAAAACCCTGAAATTGATTTGGTCCATTTTGGGACTCGAGTTTGTGACATCATCCAGGTAAAAATAGTCAGAACAAACATTTTTCTTCATCTGCCAAATCAGCTGTTTCTCTGTGGATGATGTATTCATTTATGATATGGAGAGGCTACTGTGTTTATTACACTGGACTGTGTGTATGTCGTATTTCCTGTTTCTCCAGATTTGGGTTTCTGTAATAATATTCGTTTCCCTCTCAGGCTGTCAGAAGATGAACGGTTTAGTGCAGGTCGGAGCAGCGTCTCCAGGATCCAGCTGTCTGTCCATGAAGAGTTACCATTCCAGATGTTATCCTCTAGACTTCAGTCATGAACCTGGACCCTCAGACAGAACGTAAGGCAGCGTTTTTTTTAAAAACAAAAACATTATTTTTATTTGAATTTTTCATAGGAACCATTTATACATTCCTTATATTCTTAATGATAATACAAATACAAGGCACATTTACATAATCCAAGTTTATATGATTCCAATTACACATGCATATTCATATAAGAATAGACATATTGCATCCTTAAACAAACACAATGGAGCCCAAACTTCCTCATATTTTTCTTGCTTCCCTTTCTGTGTAAATGTGATTCTTTCCAGATGGAACGTTGCTAACTTTGTCTAATCCAAAATATAACACGGGGACTATCTGTTCCTTTCCAAAAGGGTGCAGTAGATTTTTGGCATATAATCCTGAGATAAATAGGGCAGGATCCATTAAAATACTCTTTGAAATAATTTTTGCTGTTATTTTTCTAACCTGCTCCCAAAAAGCTCTGATTTTGTTGCCATAAGCAATGTCACAGTGTCCCTTTCTCCTTGGTGCATTTTGTACACAAATCAAGAATATTAGGGTTGCTTTTATTCACTTTTACAGGTGTAATTATGTTCTCAGTCCATTTATACTTTACTAATTTTCCTCACTCCATGTTGTTGGACTTGTATCAAATGTTCTGATGAAGTTGTCATTAATAGATTGTAAAGTTCTGATATTGCTGCTTTGCTTAAGTTGTTTCTAACCACGGGTTTTTCCAGTTGTGATTCTGGGGGTTTGGTTATGAGCTCATTTTGAGCAGATCTAATGTGGAGTCACTGAACTGTACTGAGCCTCCTGTGGAGCAGGTTATGGTTGAGATTGGAGATCAACAGCTATGAGATCGCTGCTTTCCAGACGTGGCTAACGTACAGACATTCTGTACTTAAGTAGAAGTACAGGTACTTGTGTTAAAAATACTAGTAAAAGCTGAAGTACTGGTTCAAATTCTTTACTGAAGTAAGAGTAAAAAAAGTACAGGCTCTGAAATGTACTCAGAGTAAGAAAGTAAAAGTATCAGGCTGCAGAAATGTTGGATTCAGTGATCTCAGCATCAGCAGCTTTGATTCAGACTCATCTCTGCTGCACTGATGTAACCTGTAACTCTGACCATGAACACAGCCTCTGTGCACCAACACAGAGCTTTACTGTAAATACAGTACAACAAGCTGACCTGTTTATTACACACTAAACTGCAGTATTTTCATACAATCTTTGAATAACACAAAGTCAGCATACTTCAGTTTGTTTTCCAGTCCTTACCTTTAAATCTAACCTCTCTTCTTCCTCTTCTTCCTCTTTCTCCATCTCTGAGTGAACTTCTCTCTCTTTGCTCTCCCTGAAATACAGCAGCTCTTCTTTTAGCTCGCAGACACACTGTGTGACAAACTGCACACACTTTGTGTGTTTGCTGATATTTGTTGAGCATTTAGAAACGTTGCATTTACCTGCCACACGTTACTCCCTTCATGCTCGCTCCTCTTCAGTAGCGAAAAGATGAAGAAGTACTATGACCGCCACTTAAAGACATTGACCTTCGGTCCGGCCCGCTGTAACCTCTGATTATAGCGCTATAGATGATACATAAATTATATGGTTTTATCTCTTTAATCTCTTTATATGCGATAAGCCCCGGTGATGGAGGATACACCAGTACGATTGTCTCTTATCTGTTTTTGTTCTGCTGTTTAGGCTCAGATCGTTTGCAGTGACCGGAAATAAAAACTTCTCTCAGACGTTAAACCTAAAGTAACGAGACTGTTTGAAAATGTAAAGTGAAAGTACAGATACTTGTGTAAAAATGTAGGGATGTAGGGAAAATAAATACTCAAGTAAAGTACAAATACCTGAAAATTCTACTTAAGTACAGTAAGAAAGTATTTGTACTTCATTCCTTCCCACCTCTGCAAATAAATGTAACTAAGAAAAGGACTATAAACTAACTATAAAGAACTAAAACTCAAAACAGAAACACAGCAGAGGAATTTGAGCAGTAACAGGAACTTCATAAACTAAACACAAATCACCAAGCAAAATGCTCGTGAAATTCCTGGTGCTTTCTTACAGTATGACTCATTCGGCAGGATTCCCCTGGGAATTTTCTTTCTGTCAGTTCCTCATTCTGCTAACAGTGAACTTTTCCGTCTTTCCCAACCTGCTGAACGAGTGTCAGAGAACACAAAGCTAACAGCATGGTGCCGTGTCTCAGGTATGTTATCTGATTATTACTTCTATTCTGATAGAAGTAATAATAATAATCTGTGATGCAGTCAGCCAGCTTCATTCATTCATGCCTGTACAGTTTTGGTGTCATTACAGCCAATAGGAACTAAACTGAATAAATTAAAGGCGACTTTTGCTGCAATCTCTCGCTGATCCTGTCAACGTCCTGTTGGATGCTGCCGTGTCAGGATTAACACTGAAGCGCACGGCCTAAAATTAAAAGTTTTGTGATATCTTGCAAAAGTGTGTATATATGTTGACCCTTATGACCCTCATGAAAAAAAAAATGTGGCCACATCTTTTGTGTGTCACACTGACACAGCAGCTGTTGCTCTCACACCAGCACACTGATCCATGGTTGTGACTGGTTAGATGCCTGAAACACCTTTAATGTGACAACACTCAACTAATCACATTAACTCTGGATTAACTGAATCTACAACAAGCTTGATGTGATTACTGATGTTGGTGTAGCCCACCTGAGGTATTTGGCTACTAACCCTGTTTATTTGATTTAAGTGCAATATTCATTGGTTCCATTAGAGGGCGCCTGGGTATGCCTGTTTATATGCATGTACTCCATGTCGAGCTCAGCATTTTGACCTTGACTACACCAGGATAGCCAGCATTAGCTGGAAGTGCCAAGGAGATAACTTGCAGTGACTGAGTAGAAGGAATAAAGAGGGCATTGGGAGCGATCGGTGAGCTATTAAAGCGGAAATCAAAGCGACAGTACGAGAGGAAGTCCTGGTGAGTTCCGACATGCCCACTGATAGCCAATGCTAATGGTTAGCATCGATAAGTTGCTTATTGTGTCTTTTGATTATTGCTTGAAAGCACTTTAGGTGAGCAAAACCAATCGGGAGTTGTGTGAATATAACCTAATGTCTACTACGTGGCTGCATGTTGTATCATGACTGTTGGATGAAGCAGATATCCCATGTGTGCTAATATTGATGCTAGCCGCTAGTGCTAGCCGCTGGCGCTAATCGCTATGGGGCGTCTGTTTTGTTCAATAGAATTAGGTATTGCAGCGAGGTAGCCACCGTTAGTATTGTTATAATCCTGTTTTGTATGTAAATGTTCATGGTTCAGAATCTAAGCTCTTAAAACTGTATTTCTGTCAATGTTGACATTTGTTCATATTAGACTATTGTGTGGGTTGTTTTATAGTGTGATGCTGTTACTCTGAGTAAAGGATGGAGTACTGCTGCTCCATTGAGGACACTAAGATCAGATAGTGTCATGACGATTAGACCAGGAACAGTGATGCTACTTTCTACACTATTGTGTAGATTGGTTTATTTTTCAGTGTCAATCTTCTGCTTATGATGGCGAGCCCAGCCCATGGTGACGGAAGACGGTGAGACGGCGTGGCCGGCCGAACTCAACCGCCTCCGGAGAACTTGAACTGGATAATATCCAAAGGATTACAGATAAGACTCATCTAAACACACTACAGGAAGTTCAAACTCTGAACATCGCACAAAGGAAACTCTTTTCTTTGGAGAACTCGAACTCTGAACATTGCACAAAGGAAACTTTTCTTTGGGAGATCAGAATTATCATTTTATTGTTCATGCGCTTCATGTTGCAACTGTCTTTATGCTGTTAAAAAATGAGGTAATAAACTCTTGCTGTTCTACTGTTCAACAATTTGTGGTGACCCGTTTGGCTTAACTGCTCCTTACCCGGGCCTAGTAGATGTTAGTGCCTGACACTGCACTGGTCCATGCGAAGGGTGCTACACAATTCTTGGCGAGCCAGCCAGGAGGAGCAGTGTTAAAAGAAAAGAACAACAACAAATTTAAGGGTGAACAGCCTGTTTCTTACCTCACCTGTATATATTGACATTTTAAGTTCAAAATGGAGGTCATTCAAGCACAAAATGTTAAAGTACCTAACGCTGTTTTGGTAAAGCCTATAACTGGTACTGAGCTTGACAATGAAGTGGTTGAATATTTAGCACATATTGGTTCCATTGAGCGAGTTATTAAAGTAACCAGTCAGGACCCACCATTTAAAGATTCTGCCATAGTGGAATTCAAATCGGGTGAATCCATCCAGTTCTTACAGGATAGTTTGCCCTGTGAAAGAACTAGCAGTGATCCAACTGTTGTCCATACCATTCAGTTGTTATCTGAGATGTATGCTACTGATAGAGGTTCAAGCATTACCAATGCTTACTTAACTCAGCTTCAAGGTATGGCTAAGCTTGCTGGTTTTGGTTTTGAAAAAGTCTTGCTGGATGAGTTAGCTCGAATCCAGAAGTCCACCACAAACCTTGAAGTTACAGATGTGTCTGCTACATCTCAAGAACCACAGCCCTTGAGCAATGTGGCCCTACCTGAACAAAATGCAGATGAAAGCCTTCTCTCTAGAGGCGATGATATTTTGAACAACTCACCTGAACATAACTTACCACTATCTGTTAAGAGTGCAGGGGCAACTGCTCCACCTAAAAAAGAGACAGTGCGCTTAAATGCCGAACAGCTCACTACCCCAGAAATACAAAAGGTAGTAGTCGAGCATGTTATAAAAAACACTGACTTTCCTTCACATAGCCATGCTAAAATCCGACCCTTCTCAGGAAGAATGCCTTGCCCTTACCCTGAGTCTGACTATGACACATGGCGTAGTAATGTTGAGTTCCATCTTTCTGACTCCACTATGTCCAATCAGCAGAAGGTGAGAAAAATCATTGAGAGCCTTGTCCCGCCTGCTGCTAACATTGTTAGGCACCTTGGGCCTAATTCATCTCCCTATGATTACCTCTCATTACTTGATTCAGCATATGACACTGTTGATGATGGCGATGAGCTTTTCGCTAAGTTTCTAAATACTAATCAAAACCCAGGTGAAAAGTCCTCTGAGTATTTACAACGCTTGCAAATGGCTCTGAACAAAGTTATCAAAAGAGGTGGTGTAGTTCCCAGTGACTCAGATCGCCAACTACTTAAGCAATTTTGCAGAGGCTGTTGGAATAACTCCATCATTGCAAGTCTGCAACTGGAGCAAAAGAAAGGCAATCCGCCATTGTTCTCTGACTTACTTCTCATGCTTCGTGTAGAAGAGGACAGACAAGCAGCTAAGTCCAATCGAATGAAACAACATTTTGGCAGTTTTAAAAATAAAGCTCAGACAAATCAACTCACTGTAAATGATGGGGCACAATGCAATCGATGGCCTACTGATGAAGCAAACCTCTCAAATGTTACTGAAAGTCCACCTTCAACTAACACTCAAAAACTTGAAAAGCAGCTAGCAAAGCTACAGACCCAAATGGCATCCCTAAAGGCTTCCCTTTCTAGCACTCCCAATCAGTCATTCAACGTCGCAAACTCTGCCTTACCAATCTGAGCTTCAAGTCTCTGACTTACCTGCAAACTCTATATTGACATCCCTGCCCTGTGAGCCAACAGTTGAGCAAAATACAAATAGTGAAAATCTACCGGATATGACAGATGTAAATGTAAACCCACCTGACGTGACAACCGAAAAAGGAAACCTACTGGAAATACCAATTGACGACATAAGCTTACCGGAAGTGACACATGAAACCGCCATAACTGAGGAAGTTCAACAAGATGCCGATTCAGCCTATGTTCTTCCTTCTGAGACCCTTGAGGAAGGAAATGGAAGTGAAACAGTTCCAGATCCGGGCATCCCTGTTCGAAGATCAGAGCGGTCACATCAACCCCCTGACCGATTTCACTACATTCAGTTGGGCAAACCCTTGATCTCCTTTGCCCAGAGTTTTTTGGACAGTTTTAATAAAGCACTTACTGCTGTTGGTGATGTTGATTATAACCTTAGTCACCAATTTCAGCATGAAGGGACTCATGCAGAGTCAAAGGGGGAGGGTGTAGCCCACCTGAGGTATTTGGCTACTAACCCTGTTTATTTGATTTAAGTGCAATATTCATTGGTTCCATTAGAGGGCGCCTGGGTATGCCTGTTTATATGCATGTACTCCATGTCGAGCTCAGCATTTTGACCTTGACTACACCAGGATAGCCAGCATTAGCTGGAAGTGCCAAGGAGATAACTTGCAGTGACTGAGTAGAAGGAATAAAGAGGGCATTGGGAGCGATCGGTGAGCTATTAAAGCGGAAATCAAAGCGACAGTACGAGAGGAAGTCCTGGTGAGTTCCGACATGCCCACTGATAGCCAATGCTAATGGTTAGCATCGATAAGTTGCTTATTGTGTCTTTTGATTATTGCTTGAAAGCACTTTAGGTGAGCAAAACCAATCGGGAGTTGTGTGAATATAACCTAATGTCTACTACGTGGCTGCATGTTGTATCATGACTGTTGGATGAAGCAGATATCCCATGTGTGCTAATATTGATGCTAGCCGCTAGTGCTAGCCGCTGGCGCTAATCGCTATGGGGCGTCTGTTTTGTTCAATAGAATTAGGTATTGCAGCGAGGTAGCCACCGTTAGTATTGTTATAATCCTGTTTTGTATGTAAATGTTCATGGTTCAGAATCTAAGCTCTTAAAACTGTATTTCTGTCAATGTTGACATTTGTTCATATTAGACTATTGTGTGGGTTGTTTTATAGTGTGATGCTGTTACTCTGAGTAAAGGATGGAGTACTGCTGCTCCATTGAGGACACTAAGATCAGATAGTGTCATGACGATTAGACCAGGAACAGTGATGCTACTTTCTACACTATTGTGTAGATTGGTTTATTTTTCAGTGTCAATCTTCTGCTTATGATGGCGAGCCCAGCCCATGGTGACGGAAGACGGTGAGACGGCGTGGCCGGCCGAACTCAACCGCCTCCGGAGAACTTGAACTGGATAATATCCAAAGGATTACAGATAAGACTCATCTAAACACACTACAGGAAGTTCAAACTCTGAACATCGCACAAAGGAAACTCTTTTCTTTGGAGAACTCGAACTCTGAACATTGCACAAAGGAAACTTTTCTTTGGGAGATCAGAATTATCATTTTATTGTTCATGCGCTTCATGTTGCAACTGTCTTTATGCTGTTAAAAAATGAGGTAATAAACTCTTGCTGTTCTACTGTTCAACAATTTGTGGTGACCCGTTTGGCTTAACTGCTCCTTACCCGGGCCTAGTAGATGTTAGTGCCTGACACTGCACTGGTCCATGCGAAGGGTGCTACATTAGCATTAGTGAATACAGATGAAGGAGGGACACCTCGGGTAAAAAAGTAAAATACCTGAACAGAATCCCAAACTCAGACTATCAGGTAAGGATTCAAAAGTGATTCCAAATAACGACCCAGCCGACAGCCTCTTTATAGAAAGGTGTGAAATTTCTGTAGTGAAAACATCCAGATCCTCAGCCCTCTAAATCTGACCCTGAGAGAGAAGCAGCTCAGTGCCAACAACAGCAACATGAACCAAACAAGGTGAAACATTCTGTCTGTGTTTCCAGACGTCAGCAGCACAGACTCAGAGCAGAGTCTCCAGAGTCCAGCTGTCTGTCCATGAAGAGTGACCGTTCCAGACTTTATCCTCTAGACTTCAGTCATGAACCTGGACCCTCACAGAGAAAGTAAGACAGTGTTTTTGCTGTAACCTGAGCTGAATGTGACTTTGGTTTTTCCAGGTTTTTTATGTTATTTTAAAGGAGGTTGTGGGGGTGGAGTCCCTGAATTGTGATGACCCTCCTCTGGAGCAGGTCATGTTTGTGATTGGAGATCAACAGCTACATGTTGGAGAGGTTTCTCCGAGAGACTGGTTTGACAGCGCCTCTCAGGACAGGGACTCTGGTCAGAGAGTCGGGCAGAGAGAGCTGTTTCCAGATAGACTTAGAATAGGATGGCTCACAGACAAATAACATGGCACATAGAAGTGGGGTCCATGAGTATGGGTGAATGTGTGTGTGTGTGTGTGTGTGTGTGTGTGTGTGTGTGTGTGTGGTTCTAAATGGGAAAAAGAATACACACATGATTTTTCAATGTGGGACACCAACAATGATCCCATCATTGTCAAAAAATTATCTAAATAATTTGTTTACATTAAATCTAACAGTGCCAGTTTGAACAGGAGAAATCAATCAGTCAATCAATCAATCAATCAATCAATCAATCATATCTTTCTTTCAAACATGTAAGTTAATACACATAAAAAACAAGTTCACCTGCAATCAGTGACTTTTTTGTTGTTGTTGTTCAAAGTCAGACTAAATAAATTCGGTGGACATCAGAGCCCCCTTGTAGCCAAATAACATACTTGCAGTGTCAATATTCTCCTTTTTCAACCGCTAAGAGGGAAACTCGCATGCTTTACATGTAATACAGGTAAATACCTGCAAATCTGCTACAGTGCTCAATCCTAGGTACAAAGTCTGGTAATGTGATGCCCTTAACACAAGTACAAACATCAAAAAAGGTAAATAATATAACCGATATATAACCTGTCTTAACATAACCATTAGTGCACATTAGTGTTGGGCCATTCCAGGAAAATATTTATGAATCATTTACAAATTCTCAGGTTGAATTGAGAATTAATGCATAATTGCAGATATGAGAAGTGTTGTGTTTATTTTACCAGCAACAAACTAAATTCCCTCTTGGAGCTCAAAGAAGACGAGACATTAAAGATGATAAAGGAGAGAAACTAACGAGTGCTCAGAACCATAAACATCCCACAGAAATACAAATTTGATATTTCTAACTTTACTGTTTTTCTTGTTTTTTTGTTTGTTTTTGTACTTGTGTCCACAGAGTCTCCAGTGTGAAGAAAAATCCAGAACCAGAGCTGCAGGCAGCCAGTGAGAGTAGCTGTGTACAAAGTAGGACTTAGCATCTCTTTGCTACTATTCATTGATGAAAACTGGATTTCTTGTTGTGTTCAGACATTAAAAAGTTTTCTTGCTCTCTAGTGTTACTGTTTTTCTTTCTTTCAGCAGATGCTGCTCTGCAGGAGGTTTCAGACAGACTTAAGAACATTCTGAGGAGAAGATGTGAACATGTGATAGAAGGAACTGATAGAACAGGAAGTGGAACCCTTCTCAACAGGATCTACACTGAGCTTTACATCACAGAGGGACAATGGGAATATATTCACACCCAACATGAGGTGAGGCAGGTGGACAGAGCTTCCAGGAAGATGATCGTCCCTGAAACACCAATCAGGTGCCAGGACATCTTTAAAGCCTTACCCGACCAACAAAGACCCATCAGAGTGGTTCTTACAAACGGCATTGCTGGCATTGGAAAAACCTTCTCAGTGCAGAAGTTCACTCTGGACTGGGCAGAGGGCCTGGAGAACCAAGACCTCAGTGTGGTGATTCTGCTTTCATTCAGGGAGCTGAACCTGATCAGAGATCAGCAGTACAGTCTTCTGCAGCTGCTCCATGTGTTCGAGCCAACATTACAGAAGGTCCCAGCAGAGACGCTCACTGTCTGTAATCTTCTGTTCATCTTTGACGGCCTGGATGAAAGCAGACTTTCATTGGATTTCACCAACAGGAAGCTCGTGTCTGATGTCACACAGAAGTCATCAATCAGAGAGCTGGTGGCAAACCTCATCGAGGGGAATCTGCTTCCCTCAGCTCTCATCTGGATAACTACCCGACCTGCGGCAGCCAATCAGATCCCTCCTACATGTGTTGATAGGGTGACAGAAGTACGAGGCTTCACTGATGCCCAGAAGGAGGAGTACTTCAGGAGGAGATTCAGTGATGAAGAGCTGTCCAGCAGAATCATCTCCCACATGAAGACATCCAGGAGCCTCCATGTTATGTGCAGAATCCCAGTCTTCTGCTGGATCACTGCTACAGTTCTGGAGCACATGATGTCTACAGAGCAGACAGGAGAGCTGCCCAAGACCCTGACTGACATGTACTCACACTTCCTGTTAGTTCAGATAAAGAAGAAGGAGAACAAGTACCATGGAGGACATGAGACGAGTCAACAGGAGCTCAGTGAGACTGACAGGGAGGTTCTTCTGAAGCTGGGGAGGCTGGCGTTTGAACATCTGGAGAAAGGAAACATCCTCTTCTACCAAGAAGACCTGGAGCAGTGTGGTCTGGATGTGACAGAGGCCTCGGTGTACTCAGGAGTTTGTACAGAGATCTTCAAACAGGAGTGTGTGAGCTTCAAGAAATCAGTTTACTGCTTTGTTCATCTGAGCATTCAGGAGTTCCTGGCTGCAGTCTACATGTTCCACTGTTACACCAACAGGAAGATGGAGGTGCTGCAGACCTTCCTGAGTAAGGAAATCTCATCTCTGGATGAGTTTTTGAAGACAGCCATGGAGAAATCCTTTGAAAGCAAAACCTCCCACCTGGAACTGTTTGTTCGCTTCCTTCATGGCCTCTGTCTGGAGTCCAATCAGAAACTTCTTAGAGGTCTGCTGGGTCAGACAGAGATCAGTCCAGAAATGATCCAGAGAGTCAGCAAAAACCTGAAGGAGAGTTACACCTTGTCTCCCGATGGAAACATCAACAGCTTCCACTGTCTGATGGAGATGAATGAACTCTCAGTATATCAAGAGATCCAAGAGTTCCTGAAGTCAGGGAACAAATCAGGGATGAAACTCTCTGGAATCCAGTGCTCAGCTCTGGCCTACATGCTACAGATGTCAGAGGAGGTTTTGGATGAGTTTGATCTGGGAGAGTACAACACATCAGACGAGGGACGACAGAGACTGCTGCCAGCTTTGAGGAACTGCAGAAAGGCTCGGTGAGTCCAGATGTGGCTAACATTAAAAACCTGTGTAGATAAAAAATTTAGTTCTTAAAAAGATTCTTTATAAAATATCCTCATCGATCTTTTTTCGACTTGTTTATTACAAACATTGGATGCAAATTTGATTTTGTCACAGTTCTCGTTGAGGTTTTTCAAATACTGTGGAAAAAAATGGGGGCGGGGGGTAAACAACGAATTCTTTGGGTGATTTAACTTTTGGGCCTGTAGCTTGTGCTGAATCAGCAGCCATTGGGGTCACATGTGACGATGATGGGATGACACGTGATGCTGTCACAGTGATTTGACTTTAGTTGTAGAAATGAAATCCGTGAAGTGATTCACTGAAAAGCGTGCTGAACACACAGAGAAACACTGTGAGCCGAAACCAAACACAAAACGCCAGACAAAAGACTACGACATGAGGAACAGACAGGGACATAGACTGATCAGGAGGACATGGGGAACCCGGAGAACTGGAAATCTATCCATAAAAAAACTGAACTCAAGAATGTGATTCTAATAGCTAAAGAACGACCTGGAAATACAAGCCGTAAACCCATAGTGAAACTAAGGCTAAAGAAAACTAAGAAACACAACTGGAGAAATTAAACAATAACAGAACTTCAATGAACACAACATAAACACGGGACCATGAGAGTCAGTCTGAATGAGTCCAACTTTTCATTTTCATGGAGTCAGATGTGGGATTAGCTCACACTGACAGACTGTGGACAGCATGGAGGTCTGAATGGAAGCCCACTTTCTCTCCTTCATCTGCACATTAAAGCAAAATGATATAAAGTCTGCAGGCCTGACAGATCAGATCAGCTGAACCACTGATGTGAAGGAAAGTAAAAGTCAAATAACAAGTGTC
>JACBYM010000380.1:0-19300 GCA_013435755.1 Amphilophus citrinellus | reverse complement strand
GAGGTGTCAGAGTTTTCAGAGTCCACATGGCTGAAACATCATCATATCCCACAGTTGATAGCAGAGTAACACACACAGAGGCCCAAATGTAGAGCAGAGGGAGGTGAAGCAGTTCAGTGATTTATGTCACACAAAGAGGAGCAAAGACTCACAGAATGAGGCTGAGATTTAAACACAGACACGAAGAAACGAGCTTTCAAAGTAAGAAGCTCAGAGAAAAATCTGAGAGGTCGTTCAGGTTGAAGAGAAATACGCTGTGCTTGAAGTGTGAGGCTGAGTAAGGAAATGAACGCAGGGACGTGACTGAGGAGAGGAAGAGGAAACAGAGGTTGGATGATGGGGGGGGGGGGGGGGGGGGGGGCTGACTTCACTGCAGAGGAAGAAAATCCTCTGATGGATTCAGACCTCAGTCTGACCAACATGTTTCACACCTGTGTGCTGTTTGGGTCTGCTGGACTTGTTTTCAGTGTTTATTGAAATATTTTCAGTTTGACTTTGTGATATTATTTCTAATTCTGTCAGAGACTAAATGTGGCTGCACATAGTGGTCAAGTGTTAGTTTTAAGAGTTTTAAAAAGCTCTGAGTGTTTGAATCATGTTTAGTTACTGACTTGTTGAATGTGTGTAATCCAGCAAAGAGTCTGAATTTGTTGTAAAGATGCTGAGTCCTTATTGAACTTCCTGTGAGGTGAAGCTCAGCAGCTGCTCTGTGTTTCCTTCACTCTGAGGATCGTCACACACTCTTGATGACTCCTGTCTCTGATTAAAAACATACAGAAAGTCACAACAACTCATCAAGTTTGCATTTATTTGCAATAAGAAGAAACAGGATGAGTCACATCAGAAGAAGCTGAGAGGACTCTCAGACGTCTCATTATTTAATCAGGCATCGATTATTTCTGCTGCATTAACTTCAGTTCAACAGCAGGAAATATTCTGCCACTAAATCAGTTGTTACAGGAAGAGAGTCTCGTAGTCTGCTGGAGGACAAAGTCTTACCCAAAATCTCTGGGAAGTGAACTTGTTTTTGTGAAGCTTTTTGCTCTTTTATTTCCTTCCTACAACAAACCAGATGAAAGCAGCCAGCAAAGCAGACAGTGGAGCTGTTAGTGCTGTTAGACCATGTACAGCATACAGGGTGGTCCTTCCCCAGCTGTTTACTTCTGGACTCACAGTTGGTCTCAGTGTTTGGACCTGATGAGCAGCTGTTAAAGACCAGAAATAAAAGTCAACTATCTGGACTTTTGTTGCCATTTTCATAATATTATATAACACAAAGTCTGTCAACTTACCAGTGATGCTGACTCTGCATCTTCCAACACTGAAAATAATTCACATTTTAAAATCTTCAGAGCTGCAGAAAAGTTTCACAAGGTGGCGCCATGTTTTAACTGATAAATGAAACCGGACTGTGGAGATCATTTCTTCCAACTTGATCTAAACCTTCACTGACTGCTGCAGGAAAACTAGACTTAGATCGTATCCTGGTGAATATCAGCTGCACACTGTGAACAGCAGGCTGAGGAAAAACGTGTCTTTAGTTTGATGATTGGAGTTACACAAACACACTGTGGGCGTGAGATGAGATAATGAGACACCTGCTTCAGACTCTTGAACAAAAGAGATAAAAAAAACTTTAATGATCTCACAGTGGGGAAATTTGCATATTACAGCATCTCAAGTACAGAGAAGAAGGATGGAAGGAAACTAAATTCACTGTGAGTGTAGAACAGGACGTCTACCAGGCAGAGGAAAACAGGAACATCACGATGACATGGCTGTCATCCATTTCAATACCAACAGGCCTCCTGACTTCCTGCAAACAGACGTAAATAATGTAAAAAGGAGGACGCAGATCATAACACCATTTTCCAACATACACATACCCACAACAGCGGGAACGTGTATGTTATGACGTGCCACTCATGTTAGCTTAGTCTGAAAAATGCTCCACTTACTTTACAATCTGTTGCCAAGTGACTGACGATGACGTTGGTGAATGGTTGGTGACGAGTTTTACCCATAATACACTTGGAGAAAATATCAGTGATCCACTTGAAAATTTGCGTGTCATAAAGCTAAATGTAAGAGTGAAAATAAAGCCACTCATGCAGCACAACATCTTATTCAATATTTTACACCTACTACATCACTAAAGTCAGCTGTACCCTTGACCATACATCGTGAACACCGGGATACAATCAGGAGAGAGCCTTCCTTCTCCAAGTCTCTTCGGACACAACAGAAGCCTGGTTACCTGAAATCTTATCCTCCTCTCCTCTCTCCCATCCAGGCCCCCTCTAGGCCCGGGCCGGGGGAGTGCCTCTCTCCCAGCCCCCCTGAAGCTCCGCCCCCGTACACAATAAACTGTGTCAGTATAAATAAAGAAACCACAGCACTGAGCCAGTACTGTAAACTGTAAATGTTCTCAGGATTTCACACCAATGTATTCAGGAAACCTTTGATTAAAGAAACAAACCTGCTGCTAATTAACTCTGGTGCTGATGCTCATTAGAGCTCCCTCAGTTTATACAGAAGTGTGTTTGTATCAGCTCCTGAAGTCCATTCTTCTTCTGTGGAGCAGTTTAGTCTTTATTTAAGATGAGACTTTTGTGCAGCTCTGCTTCAAAGCTCAGCTCACTGAAGACAGTTTGATATTGGTCTCCAGTACAAATGAATCAGTCGACCATTCAGCAATCAGGAGATGTTGACCTTAAGATGAATGCACTTTGATAACAAACACTCTACTGGAATAACTGATGTGATGAAGGCCTCGTATTATCAAGTTTACATTATTGTGAAACAGTCGTCCATCACAGATCACCTCTCAGTTTAGCTCTTCCTGTAATGAGGCTGCTGTTAGCATTAGCTAAGGTTCCTGCTCAGGAATCAAACTTAAGATGTAGTTATTTTGTTATCAGTGTTCAGGCCTGTCAGAGACAAACACAATAGTGTCTCCCAAAGTAAACATCTCAGTTAATCTAGGGCGTGGCTTACCTTTAGCTGTAGAGTCATGTTAGTGTCATAAAACAACTCGTGTGTGTTTACAGTTCTTAACTAATCTGTAGCCCAAGTATTGATTAAGGATGGTCCAGTGTGTCCTCTGCTAAAGGAGATAATCAATGAAGCACCTTTCATTAGTATTTAGAGACACAACAGCTGTTGTTATGGCTGCCATGCAGACACTTTGAGCTGATCTGTTAGCAGCTTTGGGATGTGGAGATGGTGCAGGTGCACTGCAGAGTGGACAGACTCTGAGGGCTCTGATGTTGTACTGTCTTTTTTTTTTTTTTTTTTTTTTTTGACCTGTCATGTCTGGCAATTTTCGCAATCGGAATGAAAATCCGAAGGCATTATTGTACCAAACATATTTGCTTTTACAAGACGTGCTCTATAATTATTTTCTATAGGCTATTCTTGTTAATTGTATTATTTTATTTTATTTTTTTATTTTATTTTATTTATTCTTGCCAGATCTGACAGGCAGAGAAAGAAGAAGAGAGAGACGGAGAGGAAAAAGGTTAAAAAAAAAAGGGGGGGGGGGACATAGAAGAGCTACGCATACATACATACACCTTCACATATATATATCTATATATATATATATATATATATATATACATACACATACACATATATATATATCTATATATATATATATATATATATATATATTATATATATATATATATATATATATATATATATATACATACATACACATACATACACATACATACACATACACACATACACACACACACACACACACACACACACACACACACACACACACACACACACACACACACACACAGAGTCTTGCTGTAGTTTGTAGTAATGTATGTGTGTTCCTCTGTCATGGAACGTACTCAATAATGAGGACAAGAAGCCGCAACCACCCTCCCACGGGATCTAGAGGCAGCCAGAGAAAGACCCAGGGGACCCATGTTGTACTGTCTTTATTGTTCTGTAGATGGTTGATGTAAATATGCACAATGATGCTGCTACTGATCAACTCTGGTACTGCAACAAAACATTTTCTCAGACAGTAAATGTCAAACACCGACCCAAAAATATTAAAAACTATAATTTCAAGAAAAAAAAAAAATTGTACTGTACTTTTAACTAAATGTTTTAGATATTTGATATTATCTCAGTACTGTAAATTAATGCAGTTATTCTGCTCCAAGGCCACGTGTAAAGTAAATAAAGAATATCAGGTGGGAGGGGATGCAGACGGAGACGAGAGGGTGGGGGCATTGCGGAGCCAGATGCCAGCTCCTAGCCATAACAGTTCACTGATAGTGATGGAAGTTCATCAGCGGCCTTGGTACACCAGATCCAGCTTCACAAATCACAGAGGGGGCTGAGGGGAAGAGCGACCATCACACATTGTCCTGGAGAGATATGATTACCAGCCCAAGGCCGGCTAGGGAGCCGAATTCCTGATAATGCAGATGTTGTTTTGGAACATGCTGCTTGTTTTTTCCAACAGCCTTCAGTCTCACTGGGGAACCCATTCAATAAAATCCAATATTCCAAATTCATTAGTTACCGTCCTCGCCGTACAGGAACCAAACTTTATCTCCAGATCTAATCCCTCTCGCCTGCGAGCAAGTTCTCAACTGGACTACGCGTCCGCTTTACGGCTCAGGTCTAACAGGCTTTGAGTCTGAGTTTGTACGGCTCTGCACAGCCCATCCACCTGGGTCTGAAGCCTCGGCAGATGTCGAACTGCTGCCCAGATTTTCTTAATTTCCCGGTAAATCAGGTATCCTCCAAGCCCAAACAGAAGAGATCCTGCTACCAAATAGCCGAATATGTAAACATCTTCCACGTCCTCAACCTCCAGAGCTGAGAGGCACACAGGTCTCCACGAGCTCCAGGAATCGATGATGTAGCCGACGGGGTCTGTTCCACTCTGACACGTGGGCTCCCCTTTCCCCGATCTCATAGTGGAGAAAATTCGATCAATGGTGTTTAGGGCCCAGTTTGCCAGATTCATGTTGCTTCTTAATCTTATTCTTATTCGGACAGTGTGTAAGAGACTGCAATTACAGCAAGCAGCAAGCAGGAGAGAGATAGAGAATGCATTCATCCCCGCCTGACAGCAGGAGCAGCTTAAATTGCAAGCTGAGCATTTTATCAGTCAAAAAACACACAGTATAAAATCCTTTGTAAAATATCTGTGCATAGTTATTTTCAGTGCTTATATATTAATTTCCAATAAAATGTCTTCTATCACTGCAACACATGATGTACAGTATGAGTTTTTCTTAACAACATACAGAATATAAACTGCAAACATTAAACATTCAGGGAAGCTTTGAACAGTTAACTTTGATTTTTGGTGCTGATGATTTGGTTTCCACTGACTGTTCTCTCATTTTGTTCTCAGAGATTACACAGTGAACATTCAAGATCCAAAGTATCACTGAAGTGTTCTTTAACTTGTTGGAGCAGTGTGTTACCTGTAGTGAGAGTAGGGAGCAGGTGGAAGAGAGCCTGGATAATTGTCCAACATTGCATCACACTCATCTTAACACCACAGTGTTCATTCTGGATATCACAAATGCAGTTAATGATTAATGAAAACCTAATGCATGATGTGAAGTGATGATAAATCAATGAATTCAGCTCATTCATTGACACAAAATGCTGCATTTTTAACCATTGTGAGAATGTTTCTCTTCACAGTAAGTTCACTTCTCTGAGTCACCACAGAGACAGATGCTGGAGCCAGGAGACCTTAATTGAAACCCAGCATATAGAGGTTCAGTGAATGTGCTGTAGAAGGTGTGGAGGTGGATCAGTGTGTCAGAGAGGACACTGTAGAAGGAGATGGTGCCTCCAGGATAGTCCACATACACTGCTACTTTGTGAGACACAGAGGAGGAGGGGACAGAGATCACTATTGATCTGTAATTGTGATTTCCAAAGTAACCACCATGATTAATGCAGCAGAGACTCCAGGACTGATCAGTTCTTCCAAACCTGCTGTCATTGCCGTCTCCTTTACGTCTGATTCCTCCATAAGTTACTGCAATAGGAACCTCTTCTCTCCACTCAACCTCCCAGTAACAGCGACCAGTCAGACTGTTAGTACACAGCAGCTGACGCCAGCAATCAAATCTTTCAGGATGATCAGGATACGACTGCTCCTCATTCACGTACATCACCTTCTTGTTGTTGTCAGACAGTTTGAGGTTTCTGTGTGCTGTGTTTGGATCCAGAGTCAGATCACAGAAATCTAAAGAGACAAAAGACATTAATGCTTTTAACTCTAGCAGCCTGATAGCCTAATATTAGTCAATGTATAAGTATGTATGTATGTATGTAAGTGATCCACACAGTCTGTGACCTGTAAACACTGTAGGATGCAGGCAGAGTAATGATGAGTGTAGATGAGGAAGAGAAAGAAATTAATCCTAAAAGACCAAAAGATCTACAATACTTATTTTAAAGGAAGTGTATTATAAAAACACAAGCATGTACAGTTTTGCATTCACATCTACTCAACTCAGCTCAATCAATGCTATACATATAAGTGCTGTACACAAGAGTAAACATGTTTAAAACACATATAAAACCAAAACAATAAGCAAAATAAAACCACAGTTAAAACAATAAGAACCAACATCTCAGAAAAAAAAAAAGTGTTTTAAGAGAAGATTTAAAAGCAGAGTTTGAGTCATTCTGCCTGATGTGCAAAGTGAGGTCACTCCACAGTTTTGGGGCAGTGACGTTAAAAGTGTGGTCACCTCAGCTTCCTCTTTGTCTTTGGGATAGCCAGCAGTGACTAATGATTGTCACAGCCAGTATCCACAGCACCACATTTTAAAATTTGCTGATGACTCTGTGATTCTGTCCCTCCTCAGCAGTGATGACCCAGATCACAGGCCAGTGGTCAAGGAGTTCACTGACTGATGTGAGTCCTCCTTTTTAAAGATAAATGTTTCCAAAACAAAGGAGATGGTAATTGATTTTAGAAATGACAGTGCAGTCACCGTGCCTGTGGTCATTTCTGGAGGAAAGGTTGAGGTCATAAACCAGTATAAATATCTGGGAACGACTCTTGACAATAAGCTGACCTTTGAAGGCCACGCAGATTTACTCTGCAAAAAGGCCCATCAGAGGATGGTTTTAATGTGGAGTTTACATTTATGAAAATGTCTTACTCTTGTTTTATTGAGTCTGCTCTTATATTTAATTATATTTAATCTTATCTGCTGGTTCAGATTTTTAAATGTTAAGAACAGGAATAAGCTGCTAGGAGTTGTAAAGGTGTGTAGAAGAAGTGCTGCCACAGCCTTAAGTAACCTCACTGACTTATGAAAGGTGAGGTCAGTGAAAAAGGCCAGACTGATCCTAGCAGACCCAGACCACCCACTGCACCAGGAGTTTAAGTTGCTTCCCTCTGGATGCAGATGTCAGGTGCCAAGATGCAGCACAAATAGACTGAGACAATCTTTTGTCCCAGCAGCAATTAGGTTTTTAAATGATTTGTTGGGGATTTATTTTCATGTATGTTTTATGGTATAAATTTACATTTTTGTCTGTATTGTACGACTGGCTGTGGAAATAATTGCCCCCTTGGGGATACTAAAGATCTTTGAATTGTAATTGAATTGAGTGAACGTGAGGGGGCGTACAGGTGCAGGTCAGACAGATATGGTGGGACGAGGCCATGAAGACAGTTTAAAACAAATGAAAGAATTTTAAAATCAAACCTAAAACAAACTGGGAGCCAATGAAGTGAGGCTAAAATCTGTGTGTGTTCACATTTTTTGACACCAACTAAAAGTCGAGCAGCAGCATTTTGTACTATCAGCAGTCGGTAAGTAGCGTCTGTTTCAGCCCAACATAAAGTGCACTGCAGAAATCTAAATGAGTTGTGATAAAAGCATGAATTAAAATCTCAAAGTGACGCCATGAAAGAAATGACTTCACCTTGGTCAGTTAAAGGTGCATCACCAATAATCACGAGATTATGTCACGGTTAGTTGTGATGAAGCTATTTTGTTTTCTGTGGTATTACTTGTTGCTTCATCTTTAATGACTATAATTATGATCACCTGCAGGTGTCACTGTTTCTTCTTTAAGGTCTGATCATGCTGTCATTCATGAGTGCCCTGTGCTACTTTATAAATGTATTAAACACATTTTTATTATCAGTGTCTGGGTGGACTGTAACATAACACACACACACACACACACACACACACACACACACACACACACACACACACACACACACAAGGAAAATAAAGACCAAAACTATCCATAAGATTTGAGAGCAAACTAATTTTTGCCAGTTAGCTGTTAAGTAGAGTCTCAAACTAACAAGTAAGCTAATGTTATGTAGCATCTGCTAAGAGAAAGCCAGCTTTATCTAATGAAACATATCAGGATAAACAAGAATTAGACTATCAGTGGAAAATCAGTTTATCATTATAAGAAGTCAATATCAGCAGCAGAGATGTAGTAATGCTGGAACATAATGATACAGTGATATTTTAAGGGTGTATTTCTAACAAAAATGGCTTTTTAGTTATTGAAATAAATAACTAAGTTTTTTTTTTTTTTTTTTTAATTTGTGAAAAAGGACTTGTGACAGGAATAAACTATACAAGACACCTTATAGAACAAAACACAGCAGGGTGTAAATATAGCTGCTAAAAAAAAGAAACTACACTTACATTTCTTTAGACCTGGTCTCAACCATTGGACTCCTTGAGGCTCCAGCCTGAAATGAGCACATTCTCTTTCAGCATGCAAACATGGACATTCATATTCTTTGAGTCATCTTCCTCTACAGAAACAAGCTTGTTTTTTGCTCTACTTATGAGTACATAAAATTTTTTTTAAAAAAAGGCTACTGTCTTTCCTCTTATTTAACAGTATGACTTTGATTGACAGTCACTGTGGGAATCAGAAAGTTTAAAGTACAAACTTTTGTTACAAAGTTTAAAGTAGTTTTGTATTTATTGGTATTAAGCTGTAAGCTACTGACAGTAATTCAGGGATGGTAAGCTGAACCAAAGCACTGGCAAAGTATAACAAAACAGGCAGGGAGGGGTCAATGAAACAGAAGGGTTACTGATAAAAGTCAACTCTCACATGGACAATGATACTGAAACCTGACAGGGAGTGATTTGGAGGAACAGCCTTCACAGTGACAATTTCTCAAGTTCACTTTGCACCAGGACATCCTCAGTCAGTGATCATTTTTGTAGTGAAAACATCTTAAACAAAAAGTAAGGAAATTTGTGTTTGGCTGATTATTTCTTTGTTGTAAAAATGCAATAAATCCTATACTTTTGGAAAGTCTGTTTATTTGCCCTTCAATGGTTCCACGTTGGTAAGAAAAATGCATTTGTGGGTTGAGCAGCATTTTGATGGCTTTTAAGTTTCAAATAAAGTTATTTTGTTTTGCTTTGGTTTCTCTAACACTATTGTACTTCTGCATGGTGTGTATGTGGGTTGTGCCCATGAAAAACTTGTCAAATCTGCTCTGCCAGTGCCAACATTGTGCACTGAGGGTGCTTTTAGTGACTGTGAGCCTGTTCTTTGGAGCAAACTGTTCACTTCTCAGATCACACACTTATGCAGTCACTACTGTGCTCTATAAATACCTGGATCAACAAACAAATTATCATTATTAAAGTTGTTATTCTGTGAAACACCTGTTTGACTCTGCCTATAATTTTGCTATAGATATACAGTGTATTTACATATATCCTTAAATTATTATTGAAATCTGAGGTCAGATTTACCTCCAGTTTTCCTACCTGAGAGTTTCCAGTTTCCAGTGTGGATCCTCCAGTTGAGCAGACAGGAACTTCCCTGGGTCTCCTGGGTGGTTGTAGCTCAGGTCCAGCTCTTTCAAATGGGAGGGGTTGGACCTCAGAGCTGAAGCCAAAGACTCACAGCCTTTTTCTGTGATCAGACAACCTGACAGCCTGCAGACACAGAAAACACAAAACATGCCACTTCATTAAGTGCAGTCAAAGTTATAAATTCTAACTTCAGCTTAAAAAAACACTTAAACTTTTTTATTTTGTATTTTGATGGCTTTTAAGTTTCAAATAAAGTTATTTTGTTTTGCGTTGGTTTCTCTAACACTACTGTACTTCTGCATAGTGTGTAACAGAAGAGCACAATCACCTCATCATGAAATGTATGAAAACTTTTTTCGGCTATATAATAATCACAGTTAACGTAAAGCATCAAAATCCTCCTAAACGAACAGTAAGCTGACCTGAGGGTTTCCAGTTTACAGTGAGGACTCCAAAGTCCAGCACAAAGTAGTTCCACTCCTGAGTCCTGCAGGTTGTTGTTACTCATGTCCAGTTCTCTCAGTCTAGAAGACTGGGAGCTGAGGACTGAGGACAAAGCTTCACAGCTTCTCTCTGTGAGGTTACAGCCACTCAAGCTGGAAATATATAAATAATAATAATAATAATAATAATAATAATAACAATCATCATCATCATCATCATCATCATCTACATATGTGATTTTTTCCAAACTCTTGAAAGAAGTGCATTAAAGCAATATTTTACTAGGATCAAACTTAAACACTTACAGAGCTTTCTTGGAGACTTTGATCACTGGCAGCAGCTTCAGTAGAGCCTCCTCTGAACCTGAATATTTCTTCAGGTCAAACACATCCAGCTCTTCATCTGATGAAAGTAGGATAAAGACCAGAGCTGACCACTGGGCAGGAGAGAGATTAACTGTGGACAAGTTTCCTGAGCTGAGGTGGTGTTGGATCTCCTTCACTATAGAGTCATCATTCAGTTCATTCAGACAGTGGAACAGATTGATGCTTTTCTCTGGAGAGAGATTCTCACTGATCTGCATTTTTATATACTTGATGGTTTCTTTATTTGTCTCTGAGCTGCTTCCTGTCTGTGTCAGCAGGCCTTTTAAGAGACTTTGATTGGTCTGCAGTGAAAGACCCAGGAGGAACCGGAGGAACAAGTCCAGGTGTCCATTTGGACTCTCTAAGGCCTTGTCCACAGCACTCTGGTAGAAGTGTCTCACTGAAGGCTCTTCAGTCGGCACTGATGCTGTTTGTTCTTCTTCCAGCAGGTTGACACCAAAGTTGGTGATGTCAGATGGACATGAAGAGCAGCCAGAAACTCCTGAACACTCAGATGGATGAAGCAGAACACCTTCTCCTGGTAGAGCCCTCTCTCTTCTTTAAAGATCTGTGTGAACACTCCTGAGTGCACTGAGGCCTCTCTGATATTGATGCCACACTCTGTCAGCTCTGATTCATAGAAGATCAGGTTGCCCTTCTGCAGCTGCTCAAAAGCCAGTTTTCCCAGAGCCTCAATCATCTTCTTGCTCTCTGGACTCCAGTGTGGATCTGACTCAGCTCCTCCATCATACTTGATGTTCTTCACTGTGATCTGAACCAACAGGAAGTGGATGTACATCTCAGTCAGGGTCTGAGGCAGTTTTGCTTCCTCTCTCAGTTTTGATACATTTTCCAGAACTGTAGCAGTGATCCAGCAGAAGACTGGGATGTGACACATGATGTGGAGGCTTCGAGATCTCTTAATGTGGGAAATTATGTTGGTGACCTGCTCATCATGTCTGAATCTCTTCCAGAAGTACATCTCCTTCTGTGAGTTACTGAACCCTCTGACCTCTGTAACCATGTCTACACACTCAGCAGGGATCTGATTGGCTGCTGCAGGTCGTGTGGTTATCCAGATGTGAGCAGAAGGAAGCAGATTCCCCCTGATGAGGTTTATCAGCAGAACATCCACTGAGGTGGACTCTGTGACATCAGTCAGGATCTCAGTGTTGTGGAAGTCCAGAGGAAGTCGACACTCATCCAGACCATTAAAGATGAACACAACCTTGAACTTTTCAAAGCTGTAGAGTCCTCCATCTTTAGTTTCAGTAAAGAAATGATGAACAAGTCCCACCAAACTGAACTTTTTATCCTTCAGCAGATTCAGCTCTCTGAAGGTGAATGGAAACATGAACTGGATGTCCTGGTTGGTTTTATCTTTAGCCCAGTCCAGAGTGAACTTCTGTGTTAGGACTGTTTTCCCGATGCCAGCGACTCCCTTTGTCAGCACTGTTCTGATTGGTTTATCTCTCCCTTCTATGGATTTAAAGATGTCTTCACATCTGATTGATGTTTCTGGTCTGTCTCGTTTTCTGGAAAATTCTTCTATCTGTCTGACCTCATGTTCATCATTGACTCCTTCAGTTCCTCCCTCTGTGATGTAGAGCTCTGTGTAGATCTGATTCAGAGCGACTGAGTTTCCTGGTTTGGTGATCCCCTCAAACACACACTGGAACTTCTTCTTCAGGTTAGATTTAAACTGATACTCACAAACTGGATCTGGGTTTTCTGCAGGAAAGCAGCAGAAATATGAATATCATAATTTCAATAGAAAATTTTGAGTTCAATTCCCTAAAAGAAAGCATTTATTAAAATAAATCTTACTGCTTTGCAGACGGTCGGCCAACTCATCCTGGTTCATTTTCCTCAGGAAGTTAACTGTGAGTTTCAGAAATGCCTCTTTGCTGCTTTTCCTCTGCTTCTCTTCATCACTGTCCAACTCCTCCTCATCCTCCCTCTGACACTCTGAGGATTCTGGGTAATCTGGATTCAGAAAACTCTTCATCTTCTGCAGCTCATTCTTCAAAAATGTGAAAATATTCTCCTCCAGCCTCTGGAAAAGAATAAATGACAATCATATGTACATTGTAAAAGACTTTTATAGACATTTTTTTCCTTCCCTTTTAAAGAAAACAGTATTAAAAGATGTACATTTTTCAAAAAAGTAAAAATGTAGCCATAATTTTCCTAAACAATTTGAAGTGTGAATGTGGTAACTATCAATGTAAAACATAGGCTGCTAACATTATTTTATATTTCTGAAATAAAATAAATTGTGATAAGATATAAACAAACAAGTACATGTACATACAAACACAAAAGGGCTCAGATGTGACTCTAGAATACTTTGGCATACAGAGGAGGTCATTGTGGCTGCAAAACAAGCCCAAATCATCACCTCTCCAGCTGACAGCTGGTTTGAGGTGTTTGTGCTGATATTCTGTGTTTGTTTTTGTCAAATGTGTCTCTCTGCATTATAGACAAACATCTCCAGTTTGGTCTTATCTGTCCAAAGAACACTGATCCAGAGGTCTGGTGGTTTGTTCAGGTGCAATTTTGTAAACCCAGAGAACCCTTCCAAACATCCTGTTCAGTGTTTTTGTTTGTTTGTTTGTTTGTTTGTTTGATTATCTTATTGTATAGTGATGGATTTCACAGTGTTTGAAAATCACCTTATAAATCTTTCCTGATTGATGGGACAGACTTGATCCTTTCACAGCTCATAGGGTGAAAAGTGGGGCACACCCTGGAGCCATGACCAGTTTATCAAAATGGTTAAAGTCATATATCATAGCAGCTAAGGGCGAGTAAACTGAGACTGAAGAAAAGAATACACATTGGTGTATTTAGGCTGGTGATCTTTAAGTAAAATAAATGGACATAAAATGAGAAAAAATGCAATAAAAAATAACTGAATATGTTTTTATGAGATTAGAAAATGTTGACTGTTATTTTCAAATAAATTTACTAATTTTACTTCAAGGAATCGGTTCCTTAATAAGTGTATGTTATAAACTGATTGGAAAAAACAAATAATATAATGATGCTGTTATTTAAAAGAGCAACCACCAAATTATGTTTGTCTGCATTTTATTATATTTGACAGATTTTTTATTGATGGGGAAAATTAGATTAGATTAGATAAAATATTATTAATGTGTTATTGTACTGTGGAAAATTTAATAGAGAAGACTATAATTAGACAATAATTGACTATTGAATTAAGTTTTGAATTTTGTCGTTATTTTACAGCAACTGTTGGACAACATTTGCTGTCGGATGTTTTAGATTTTCTGACACTCTGAAAGTGAAACATGAAGATGATAAAGAGGTTTTTCTGTACAGGTACAAACCATAAATATTTGGTCCAGATCAGTTTGTTGCTGCTGCTGATGCTGGAGACTCAAAACATCTGAGCTCTGCTGATCGACTCTGTGAAGACAGCAGGAAGAAACTGTAAACATTTTATACACAAACACAAGCTCAAGGATTCTTCTTCTGTGGTGATCATCCTGATTAACACAAACACTGCTGTACTGTTGTTTTTAAAGGGCGCTTACGGCACTCATTTATAGGGTGTAACTGACCTGATGTTTTCTTTATCGTAAATTGATTGATAAGTGTTTGTTATTCTGCTGCAGCAGTAACGCCGCTAATGCTTTTATTGTGAAAGGCTCAGAATGACAAGGCCGTTAATCGATTGTCGCAAACAGTGTTGCCAAGTCCGCTTATTATAAGCAACTTTGGGCTTGTTTTTTTCTAAAGTCGCTTGCAAATCTCGTGAGTCGCGGGTTGCGGTTTTTTGGGCTTGTTTTTGAACGTGAAGTTGCTTATTTGGTCTTGACTTTTTTTCTGAGTAAAACTCGTTGATTATCTCTCGGCGCCCTAGAATAAAGCAAAATACGAGTGGTAGGTAGTTCGTCCCGTCCCGTTTATCGCTCCCGCACAGGTTGACCGGGCGCACACCCAAACAAACGCTCGTAACAGCCCAGAGTGAGGAGGCAGCATAAGAATGAGCACCAGTAAGTGGGGAAAATATAGAAAAAATATAATAAAGAGTGGAGAAAGATCCGAGCTCAGATGGGACACAGTGGCTCAAAAAGTGGGTGTGCACTAAATGCAATGCATAGGGGCGCCTCACAAGAGGGGGGGGCGCCAAAGATGCGGCGAAATTATTTATCTTGTCGCATTTTCTGTATTTAACAGCTGTGCATATGATATGATCAATAACAAGAGGAACGGCGCTAATTAGACACCCCTGTGCTCTTTCACCTCCCCTCCTCCTGTCGCCCCCCTTAGACACACACAAACATTTTTTTTGTTTGTTTGTGATTGATGGAAAATAAAAGCCTGTAATAGAAATCTTGTATTTTATAAGTCCATGAATAAGTGAGATCTGCACGCATGAACACAGTAAATCTTGAGCGTGTGTGTGTTTTTTGGGGGGGGGACTAAAATTTGGTTCCGCATACACATCAGAAAGTAGCTGCGGTCCTGATGGGAGACGTATCAAAGGCATTCTGCAGATTTTGCAAGTGTATGTGCTCATCGTGCTGATTTAATACAACATGCTAATACCGAGAAGCCCACACACAAAAAACTGTGCACTCTTCTCTTCTATGAGGCTAAGAAACATGGGTTTCACTGCTCCAAAACACAATGAGACAAAACAAAGAAATGAGCTAAACTGCATTAGAGCTATACTGTTTAGAAGTGGCCTCAGTTTTACACAATGTTGTGGGTTGCCAGTTGGGCTTATTTTGGGCTTTTTTTCATAGAGCTAGTTGCTTGTTTCTATCGCGAAATCTGGCAACACTGGTCGCAAACTGCAGCAGTAGTGCGAACTCCAGTGTACAGAGAGAAGGTGTGCTCCACGGTTAAGGATGGAGAAAAGAATTGTTAAGGAGCAATTTTAAGTTGTAAATGGTTCCTTAGCACCTGGTTGATGAGGGAACAAGGTTAGTATTTGTATTTTGTTGTGTCAAAGCATATATAGTTATATTTCATTAAGTATACAGGTTGCTATTAAGTGTTGCAATTACGTTCGCACCCACTAGAGGGTGCTCATGTAAATTAGTCATGCTAAGGTTTACACGCTTCGGTGTTATGTGTTATGTAAAGTCATATAATGTTTGAACATGGCATATCTTGTTTTCATTTCATGATACAGGAAATAATAGAAAACGATGTTAAACGGTTGTAATAATTTAAGGCAAAGGAAAAGGTTAAAGGCAACATACTGTTTGAGTTACTAATGTATATTTATTCTGTATATTTTGTAGCTCTTACGGTGTGTTCACATGCAAGGCATTTTAAATAAAAGGATCGTGAACCATCAGTTAGAGAGACCATCTTTTCAACCGGGACGCTACATAGGGTCTTTTTTGTTGTTTTTACTTTTGGACTCTACTGTAGCAGTGTGGTTAACGCATTTGCCTGCCAAGAGAAAGATCCACAGTTTGAGACAACTCCTTTGGGGTTGTGCCAGAAAAATACGGAACCCCGCAAGGGACATGGGGAAAAAAAAAAAGAGGCACTCGCAAAACTGCCTCTTTTTTTTTTTCCTCCCATGTTTTTTTTTTTTCCCCATGTCCCTTGCGGGTTCCGTAGAAAAGAACATCTATTTAAAAAAAAAAAAAAAAAGCAGTGGGAAGTAACAAAGTGTTTGTACTTCATTACCTCCCCCGAGTAAACCTCTCTCAGTACTTTTGTATCTAATTAGTAAAATTATGGGATATTGACACTAGGGATGTGCCGATCCCATATTCAGTATCGGTATCGGTCCGATCCTGACCTAAATTACTGGATCGGATATCGGAAAGAAATAAAAAATGCAATCCGATCCATTAAATAGTGTTTAGCCCACATCAGCTGCATTACAGTTCTCTGTCGTCTTCTTCCTGTGGGTTTGTGGTTGACCAACCCAACTTACAGCTGCATTACCACGATCTACTGGAATGGAGTGTGGATCAGGAGTTAGAAAACAACCAGTGTTGCCAACTTGGCAACTTTGTTGCTAGATTTTAGCAGCTTTTCAGACCCCCTAGCGAGTTTTTTTCCTAAAAGTGACAACAAATTTAGGGAGTTTTCTCGGTGGTCGGCGACTTTTGGAGTGCTTTTTGTTAACCTGAAATCCTCCGCTATCACCGTGTTTTGTGTACATGCAGCCTTCGTACTGTACTGTTATGGAGAAAAAAAGCTTTGACTCAGAAGTGCCTTTTTTTTATACCTCTGGGAAGAAAAAAATATCAAGATGTATTTCATATATCACCATTCAGGTAAAAAATATTGAGATATTGTTTTGGTCCATAATCCCCAGCCCTAGTAGTTCTAAACATATTTAGGGTGTTTCTTCTTCACTTTTTGTCTCTCCAAAGATGTTATTCCTCTCTCCTGCAGCCTCGATTGCAACTACATGCAAATAACCAATTATGCCAATTAGGTGATGATGTCATATAGCGACTTCTAGCGACTTTTAGGACATCCAAAGGTCCGCGATCCAGAGGCGAATAGGGAAGGACCCAGGGCACTCAGGCCATCCACAGCCCACTAAAAGCTAAGAAGACCTGAGGCCACACATCCTGAAGGCAACCACGTGCACACCCCAGAGGAGGAAGGAGGAAGACCACAGACGGAGCCCCCACGGCCAAACTGCAAGAGTCCAGAGAGCCAGAGGTGATGAGCTGCCAGGGAAGAGGAAAAGAGGAAGACCACAGAAGAGATTCATGGATTCTGTGAACGAGGACATACAGTGGGCTGCTGTGACAGGAGGATGGTAGGGACAGGGTGTGATGGAGGAAGATGATCTGCTGTGATGAGCCATAAAGGGAGCAGCCAAAAGAACATTTAAATTTTTCCTAATTAGAGAACCACTGGTGAAAAATATTTCTTCTTGTTTATAACTGAATATAGAAACATTCAGATGCAAAACCCTCTAAATGTGCCCGACACTTTTCTTTTAAAAGAGCTTTTTTTTTTTTTTTTATCTGCGTCTTAAATTTTAGTCATTTCATTTTACAGGCAATGGTGAGGTTCCGTTTTCATTTACAGGCAATGGGAAGTGGCATTTGGAGGCTTTTGATAACTCAGACTAGTCAGAGATGGTATTTAACGGGTTATGATGGACATGATTGATTGGGGTAAAGTACCCGTGGCCGTACTATTCGGGGGCCGGATGGAAAGCTCTGGCAGGCCACGAGTTGATGTTCCCTGCTCTGCAGCATTTGTGTCAGACTGAAACGTTCATGTAATATGAAGCTGGAATGAAAGTTTAGCTCTGCTTTTTAGTTTTTGTTGACTTTTGACCTGGGCTCATTTTTTATTTTAAATAAAGGTCCTAAATGTTTGACTGCTGCACTGGGTATGGTTTACTTCTCAAGAACTGAAGAAGCCTTTGGGATGAGACACGAAATGTCTTCAGGAAAAAGCTCCAGAGATTACTGATGGACAGTTGAACTGTTCAGCTGTGAGGTCATTTTAAAATGTCTTACTTCTCAACACCAGAACATTTTGATCCTTTAAAGTAGATGGCGGCATCCTTTGACCAATGACTGCTCAAAGACACACAGCTGGCTCCAGGTTCAGGTTCAGAGGAGTCTGGTCCCTCACTGATCCTGGTAGACAAAGAGACCATAACAGAGAGAAATGAACTTCTTAGTCTTCAGCTGTGAGTACTGGACAAACTCAGAGCTGTCGCAACAATAACAATACTGCAAGCCTCTGAAGGCTGAAGCTCTTAAAGCTGAGCAGTGGGAGGTCAGCTGTAATGACAGCTGTAAAGATACCTTTAACATTCAGTTAACTCTTACTTCTCAGCAGCAGACACATTTCTTCTTTTAAGGTCAGCGGTTTCTTCCTGTGGATACTTTCGCTTCCTTGTAGACACAGAGCTGAGTCCAGGTTCAGCTTCAGGAGAGTCTGCTCTGGGAAGGGAGGAAAAGCACAAGTTAGAGAAACATGTCTACAATTTTATTTTTACTCTTCAGGTGAAACATATGCTGGACAGACTGAACATCTACAGCAAATACAAAACAGTAAACCTATAAAGTTTGAAGCTCTTCATACTGAATGATTTCTAGTGTTAAGCTGCCACATTCTGTGCTGTAAATGTTTGATTTCTGAGGTCTCAGAAATTTTCCTCCTTTTCTTTGACTTCATTAAATTCACAGTCTGAGTCAGATTTTCTTTCTTTTCTTTCTCTTTGATGAGATGGTCTCTGATCATGTTGGCTGAATGTCTTAAAGCTGTCATCTTTATCTCCATGAGTCACACTAACATGCTGTCTGACAGAGAGCTGCAGTTTGGTGTAAATCAGTGATGAACAGAGAGAACAGAGGTGTTGTAGAGTTATTGAGTGTCTTTGTGTGAGCAGAGTTAATGTGAGCTTTTGAGTGTGATACCTTTCCATGTTGGTCCAAACCTGCAGTCACCTGATGAGAAACCTGAGAATCAAACACAGATTATAATTTGGTTTTCTTTCTGTTTATTGGGATCTTTGATTGCTGTGAAGGCAGTGACCTGTTTAATATTCTAGTGTTATATTTTCCTTAAAGTGTTCATTATTTGTCAGCTTGTGTCTGAACATCAACAAACCAGCAAACAATCAGATTGTTTGTGATGAAGTGAAACATGAGAGACTATTTTATC
>JACBYM010000379.1:0-35333 GCA_013435755.1 Amphilophus citrinellus | reverse complement strand
TGCAACTCTATCATAACTAACAGGAGCAGCATACGCCTCCAAGTCTTCTCATATGTCCTTACAAGCTGAAGAAGGACACCCACAAACACACAAAAACCTACCAGTGGAAGACTCGTTGACTCAGGTGGGAATAAGAGTCTTGATATTGAGGTGTTCCAGTCACGTGATCAAACCATATGATGTTAATCTGTCCATCATTTTGGACATATGACAAGGGTCAAGTAAATAAGGCCCCAGTCAAACAATCCTCGAGGCCAGTCCACGTCCCTCTGTCAAAAACTGGTCTTGAACAAAAATGTGTATTCCCCGACCTGTTGGTGAAAGCCTCCTTGCAGTTGCGTTGACCACTAGCAGACTGCTGCAGTTGCCCATAGTTTGCATGGAATATGCTGACTTGTCTGCAAACACTCACCAGCTATTCTCTGAGCAGCAGTGAAACTGTGAAACGTGCACCAAAAACCACAAATTGAGACAATTTGCCCTCAAAATAAAAGCTGCACATTTCGAAATGTATTGGCTGCATCGCTGAGGCACAGCTTTTACTTTGAAGGTGGATATTCTTTGTTTCCAATTTCCAATCACACTTTATCAAGTTTTATTGCCACTCAGCTAGTAGACACTTTGGCATGTTTTATCCAAATGACAGGCAATCGCAGCAACCTGCTAGCGACCAAAGCAATCACAAGGAGGTTTTTGGTGCAGCACCCTCTTTGCAACCAATCTCACCTAGCAACAGCCACCAACCTCCAGCAACCACTTGCAACCACTCACATGATGCAAACTGTTTGCAGTGGCTAACACTATATAAATGCTAAAGTTAATATAATATCACTAACATTATACCTTGTAATAATGCTAGTAGGCTACTTGCAGCGATCCTAACATTTCAGTCTGTGACCAGTCAGCAAAATATAATGTTAAAACTTTAAATAAACGCTCAGCTACCACCATGTCAGTAAATTAAAATTACCTTTTAATAAGGAGTTTGTGTTTGGATAATCATTTTGTCTTGTTTGTTTGTTTTCCTCAGGTATCAATAGTGAGCAATATTTTACTGATTGACTAAAAAAAGAAATTTGATTTCTTTCCCTCTAAATTTGCTCATTTTTTCACCCCAGTCGTAGTTTCTGGCTCATTAGACCTCTGATTGGTTTAAAGTAGATCTCTTCTGCAGATTACCTGTCATTACAAATATACACATAAAAATAATGGGACAGCAACGTTCAGATGAACATTTCAAACTACTCTACTCGGGCTTTGGTGATGTAGTTGCTACTTGCCTAAATAGCATGTCAACTACTGAAATGAGCTTACGCCTCGCTAGCCAGGAATATGCTAGCCTAGCAACAAAATCTTCCCAAACCCTTTTCTATTTATTTGTAAAATTTGTAAAATTGTATTATCAAAATTATCTATATTTAATTTAATAAAAAGTATAGAGGAGAAAAAAGTTAGCAAAAAAAGCTGTTATAAAACTCATCTAATTAGCTTGGTCAAAAATAGAACAATTAGTTTTAAAAGTTTATTCAACATACTGGACTCCTAGCTCTTAGCTATTCTCCGAGCATTTATATATATATATATATATATATATATATATATATATATATATATATTTATCTTTCAGAAGGGAAGGGTTTTAAAACACAGTGGAGGGTGCAGCACCACTAATAAGCTACAAAATCTTCCTCCATTCTGCACCCACCATCTCTCCACTCACCCAAAGGTCAGCACTGTCAAAACACTGCTGAACAGCACAAAGCAGTAATTTCCTTAACCTGATAAACTAAAACTTGTTCCTGTGAATTATGTCATTTAAAAGAAAAAGGTTCCAAAAAGAAGTACTCATCACTTTTATTTTTGTAGAGCTTTATTCTCTGTTTTTACAGCCAACCAAATGAACTGAAAAGTTCTGGATTTAGTTGACTGTATGGTGAACTGTACTGTTATATTTGTCCTATTCCTGCATGATTGCACCACATGTTAATGAACTTATTGATTGATTTAAGGGTTGTGCATTTTAAACTTCTTGCAGAACGAACACAACCAAGTGCGTTTGAATTCTGTGATGACAGACATCTGCAGATGTCACACTTGGTGCTTTGTGAATGCGGGTTTGTGTGAATGTGTATGTGTGTTTACAGAGTTTGCAATCAGAGCATCCAATCTGAGGTTTACCTGTTTGAGCTGAACATGTTTTTTTTATTTGTTCTGGAGCATAAATGTGATGCAGTTCTGCGTTTGCATGCATTCATTTGAAAATAGGCCAGTTCCCAAGAGAGTCGCTGTCTCCCTGTCTCTGTCTATCTCTCTTTCATGCACACTCTCTCTATATATGTCTCTCTTTCTCTCTCCCCATATCTTTTCTTATCTGTACAATTGTTCTTGTTTTCACTCCCACATCCCTCCTTTTCTATTTTCTCCATCCATTCAGTCTTCTTCTCACCTTTCAGCCTTTTTCTCACTTTCTTCCTGCTCTCTCTCTTCATCCATGCCTGCTGCTGTTTCTCTGCTCTGACACCTTGTCTCTTACTCTCTTACTCAGTGAAGCGGTCACTCAGTCACATGCAAGCTCTCGCTCGTACATGCACACCCACACACTCACTGCTTTCTCACACACACACATACACACACACTTAACACTTGTTTGTTCGCTCCATCTCCCCATCTCACTACTCCCTTATAGTTGATCCTTCAGCTGCCTCTAAATCCATACTATTAGGTTACATAATTAGATCAGCGCTCTCTCGATAAGTAGCACTCTGTTAGAGCTTTCTTGCCTATAGCTTGGAGAAACCTTCCCTTTACTCTACTTTCACACCCTATCACACTTATTTACTTTTCTAGCCTATGAATGCAGATAATATAGCAATATGTAACTACCTGTGTTTGAATACAGGCAGTTTCATACTTATATTCATACTAAAACAAAAGATAAAAGACTTTCATACCAGGCCTGTCTAATCTGATTTGCATTCAGTTACATCAGCTCTATGAACATAAAAATTTCAGTAGTGCTGGTCTTGATTTTCACTTTGATATTCTGCTATGCATCATACCTAAGCTATAATTATATAGTGATTAAAATTAATCAACTGACAAAAAAAACAGTCTAACCTGTTAATTTGTTGCCCACCTACAAGGTTTTTAGTTAGGTGTTTAGTTATGTAACACGTACAGGAAAATATATAAATGGATAGGCTCTGAATAATTAACCTACTTGCTGGTCCAGGTTCTAGGTTCCTAGGAGGGTTAGGGCAGTGAGTGACATGCACAGAATGAATGGAGTCACGGACAGTGAACACAACAACTGTATTAATAATAATGAAAGAACACAGTAGAAAAATATGTACAACACTGTAATAACCCAATAATAGATTGTCAACTCTTTGAGTTCAATTTAGTTCAGTTCAGTTCGGCCGGCAATAATTAGTTAAGTCAGTAGGGTAAGTCAGTCAAGTCACTTGCTCCGTGCCAGGAGGCAATGTCTTATGGCAGTAGCACGGCAATTGTCCTACCGCACAGTTGAGAGCTGATAGTGTGAAAGAACAACCCGTTCTTTGTAGGCCAAGGGTTGGGCCGCTCAGTTCCAGAATCTCAACGGGTGGCTCGCCATCCCCCTCGTCAGGGGGAAATCCAACGGATCCAGTCCAAGTTTCACGATGTCTAAAAAACCTAGCCTGTATAAATACAGGACCATCACAATAAGAATTCACTTTAGCTCAATATAGCTCAAGTATTTCTTAACTCAGTTTCTCATATCTTAACTGTACAGTTCAACCATGGAATATATTTCAAATCCAATTTCACTTCACATTCAGGAATACTACTTAAAATGTACAGGAATGTAATCAAGCAGTATGATGAACCATATAATTCAATAACATTAAATTCCAACTTAAAACTTAAGAGGAATAATCACAAATCAAATAGAAATGCATAAAAGTACATTTCCCCGGTGCAGCATTAGCTTATTTGCAATAAGACTTGATGGTAACACACGCGTTCCGTATCACAGCTTAACACGGTTACAATAAATAAATGTTCAGCTTTAGCTAGGCTTGAGACATGGCTTCAATAAAATAAACATTACAAAATATACAATTCAACTCAAGAACAAAAACAGTACCAACATAAACTTAACATGGGTTACTAATATGTAGCACCCATTTCCCACAGCCATCAGGACTGCTGCCACGTTTTGGCACTAATTAGCTGCTAATCAAGCTCCGATGCTATCTTAGCCTCCGAGCTATTTTTTCCTCTGCGCTAGCCCAGCCCAATTCACTCACCAAGACGCTCGCACTGCTCGAAACCACCAAGAGGTCGGTTCCGTCTCTCTCACTCGCGTACAGGTTTTAAGTGAATCAGGTTGTCGTGTTGTCCACTTCCTCCAGTTTATTTCCAAGTTTGAAACTCAGCTCGGCAGACACGCTGGCCTCTGGCCTCCTGCTCTCTCTGCTTCTGCAGCGCGTACCTGCCTCTGCTGCGTAGGTGGGCGGGGTTAGCAATTTCAGCCAATGGGGCTCAGATTACTAAAAATCAGTCCATAGAAGGTCTGAACAGAGGGGGGTATCTGTGATTGACACACAACTAAAACATGACATATGAATGATAGGGAGAAATGCGATTTTGAACCTACTGGGTTACACCCTCCCCTCTTAAATGTCATGTACGTCCCTGTACATGGCTACTCTGCCATGGTCAGTGTCAGGGGCAAGGGAATCAGTCATCGCTTGGGTTAACCCTTGGAAAAGTGATTTGACAACTGTCAACATGGGATTCCCCAGCTCAGCATAATGTAGTCTTCGGGACGGTTGGCGATTTCTCTCAGATCTCCGGAGTTGAAGAGATTCTTGAGAGTCAATCTGCAGTGTCTCTGATTCACTGTGATCTGTCCCAGTATTCAATAGGTGCGTTCCGGTTCCTTTTTCCTTTTCAGTTAAGTTGGTTTCAGGTTCGCTGTTCATTACAGGTGAGTTGGTTGCTTGCCTCTGTTCATCAGTCAGAGAAGACTTGGATGTCTGATTGTCTCCTGTAGATGTCTCAGATAAGTTATTTTCTGAAGGTACTTTCTCGGTTTGTTCCAAAGTTTCTGATCCAGTAGGTTGTAGGCAGTGTTCTCCTGCAGGTTCTTTGTTTGTCTGATTTCCGGGCATTATTGGATAGTCGTAGATTTGGAAAAAATGTCTCTCTGTGGTTTGTGGAGAATTGATCTCGAGACAAAAATCATTATCCTCTTCTTCACCCAATGAGTCATTATCTGGTTGAAAAGAACTTTGCCTTGTTTGTGGTTTACGGGGTTTGATCATTTGCTGAGGTTCATCCTCTGTGGGTGCTAGAAATCCACAAGGGAGCAAAAGATCCCTGTGAAGTGTTCGGGGAGGTCCATCTCCTTTCTCTGGTGTCACTGTGTAGACAGGTAAATTCTCTTTCTGTTTAGTGACAACATACACAGTCTGTTCCCATTTGTCCGCCAATTTGTGTTTGTCTCTAAGGCGAAGGTTACGAACCAAGACTCGGTCCCCCACATCCAGTGTGGACTCGCGGATGACTTTGTCGAACCTTTTCTTGTTTCTGTCAGCCACTTTCTGAGAGTTTTTTATGGCTATTTTGTAACTGTCTTCAAGGTGATTTTTCAGCTGTTTGACATACTGTGAATGAGATATGGACTGCTTGTTAATTTGTGGCAGTCCGAAAGCAATGTCTATGGGCAGACGGGGTTGTCTTCCAAACATTAACTGGTACGGGGAGAAACCAGTTACATCATTTCTTGTACAGTTGTAAGCATGAGTGAGTGGTTTCACATAGTCACACCAATGACGTTTTTCTGTGTCTTTTAGAGTACCAAGCATACCTAGTAGGGTACGGTTGTAACGTTCCACTGGGTTACCACGGGGATGATATGGACTCGTTCTGACTTTGTGTATACCAAGCAGCGAACAAAGTTCCTTTATGGTTTGTGATTCAAAGTCTCTCCCCTGGTCGCTGTGGAGTCGCTCTGGGAAACCGTAATGGACTAGGAATTGTTCCCACAAACACTTTGCAACTGTAGTGGCCTTTTGATTTCTCGTGGGAATGGCCACGGCATATTTGGTGAAGTGATCGGTTATTACCAATATGTCCTTCATGTTCTTACTGTCGGGTTCTACTGAAAGGAAATCCATACAGACCAACTCCATGGGTCTGGTGGTCTTAATGTTAACAAGTGGAGCAGCTTTATCAGGCAGGGCTTTTCTGCGGACACACCTCTCACAAGCTTTCACCTTGTTTTCAACATCTGCGGCCATCTTAGGCCAATAGAATCGGGATCGAATGAGCTCAAGCGTGCGCTCAGTTCCCAAATGTCCCATGTTATCATGGAGATTTTGCATCACACTGGGTCTTAGAGCTTCAGGGAGGACAAATTGCAACAGGGTCTCTGATCCAGACTGACGCTTCCTGTAGAGCAGATCATTTTGAAGCTCTAACCGCTTCCACTCTTTCAAAAGCATAAGTAGATCAAGGGACTCAGCCTTCACGTTGGCTGAAGGACTAGCATCTGCTGCTATCAACTCAATGACTTTGCCAATGGCTGGGTCATTCCTTTGCATTTGGACAAGATCAGTGTGACTGTATTTGGGTAAGGTTAACAGATTACAGTCATCACCTTCCTCCTGAAACATTTCAGGAATAGCTGTCACAGACATGGATAGTGATTGCACAAGTGCACAAGAAGTGGATTCAGATTGGGCTAAGACAATGTGTCTTTGGCATGTGGCAGCCACTGTGTCAGTATGAAGTTGGAGCTCAACCTCCTTAACTGAGGACAACAGGTGAGATCTGAATTTGTCAATGCGCTGACATTCTTCTTTGAAGATTTTATCATCTTCAGATTGACTTTGGGGCTTTCGAGATAGCCCGTCTGCATCCATATTTTGTTTACCAGCTCTGTATCTGATGTCAAAGTTATAGGTGGATAATGCAGCTAACCAGCGGTAACTAGTTGCATCAAGCTTAGCTGTCGTGAGAAGGTACGTCAATGGGTTATTATCTGTGATAACCGTGAATGTGGTTCCGTACAGATAATCATGAAATTTGTCTGTTATAGCCCACTTTAAAGCCAAGAACTCTAATTTGTGGGCTGGGTATCTGGCTTCACAACGGGATAAGCCTCGGCTTGCATAGGCGATAACCCGTGTGCTTCCATTCTGTTGCTGATAGAGGGCTGCACCAAGTCCAGTAGTACTAGCATCTGTGTGTAACAGATATGAGAGCTTTGGATCGGCATAACCCAGTACAGGTGAAGTGGTGAGTTTCTCAATTATGCCCTCAAATGCTCTCTGACACTCTGGACTCCAACGCTCACCAAAGGGTTCTTTGGGGTTCAAGTACTTCGGGTCATGGGGGGTGCTTTTACAGCCTTTACGTTTGGGTGGGTAGCCGCCTGTAAGGGATGTGAGGGGCTTAACTATTTTTGAGTAGTCCTTCACAAACCTCCGGTAGTAGCCGGTGAAACCCAAGAACGACTGTAGTTCTTTGAGAGTCTGGGGCCTTGGCCAGGTTTTTAATGCCTCGATCTTCTCAGGGTCAGTTTTCACCCCCTCTCTAGACACAATGTGTCCTAGGTAGCGGACTGAGGTTTGGAAGAACCTACATTTGTCAGGTGAGAGTTTGAGTCCATACTCCCTCAAGCGTTCGAGGACATGACTGAGCCTGGTTTCGTGCTCTTCAAGGGAACTTGAGAAGACAATTAAATCATCCAGAAAGACTAGGACTTCTCTGAGATTTATGTCTTTCATGCACTTTTCCATAAGCCTTTGGAATGTGCTAGGGGCATTCGTTATTCCCTGGGGCATACGGTTAAATTCAAAAAACCCAAAGGGGCACACAAATGCTGTTTTTGGTTTGTCTGTCTCATTCATCTCAATTTGATAATACCCCGACTTGAGGTCCATCACAGAGAACCACTGCGACCCAGCAAGAGCTGAAAGGGACTCCTCTAGATTGGGCAGTGCATAGGCATCACGGATAGTCTGAAGGTTAAGCTTCCTGTAGTCAATGCATAACCTTATATCACCGTTCTTTTTCCGAACCACCACAATGGGTGATGAAAACGGGGATTCAGATTCACGAATGATACCTGCATCTAAAAGGGCTTGTAGATGCTTTTTGACTGCCTCATAATCATGAGGATGAATGGGTCGGGATCTCTGTTTGAATGGGGTTTCATCTTTCAGGTTAATGTGATGTTGGATTTTTGAGGCATGCCCAAAATCGAGTTCATGCTGAGAGAAAACATCAGAGAAACTGTTCAGCTTTGCAGTTATCCTTTGCTTCCATTCCTCGGATAATGGTGAAGCACCAAAATCGAAGCTCAGCTTAGAGTTTAAGGTCTGCTGCTGGGATGAACGTGTTGCAGAGACCTTTTGGCCACTTTTCTCTGGTTCAGGGCATGGAATGATGCAATCAGGGGTCGCTAACTCAGCAATCACACAATTGGTGGGTAGTGTAATATCATGGTTAGTTTCATTCCTAAGTAGTACAGGGACTTTATATGGTCCTCGCTTTGGTAAGGTGATAAGACAGCAATCAACAAAAATACCCCCGGGTAGGGGAGAGGTAGTTGGTTGCTCAATGAGTGCGCACTGGTCCGGGTTAACTTGATTAGCATACACAAAGCCTTCAACCAGTAGTTTCTGGTTGGCTGGCAGGACTTCCTGGGTTCTGCCTTTCAGCTTAATGAAACCAATCCTGCCACTGTCACTCTGTCTTTTTCTGATTTCCAGTGTTTTTAACAACTGCCAGTAACCATAAGAAAGTGACAGTGAGTGGGGTAAGGTGATCTTGTCAATTTGCTCATACAAGGGATCAAGTGTGTTTGTGCCAATTAGCAGGGGTGTATCTGAGTTTGAACGGAGGTCAGGTACAACTAAAGCTAGGGTAGGCAGTTCGGGCTCAGTCTCAACAAAATCTTTTGGAAACTTGATGCTTGCTTCCACATATCCCAAATAGGGGACTGACTGACCATTTGCTCCTTCGACCTCAAGGAGATCAGTGATTGGCTTGATAGGGTGGTCAGATAAATGTTCTTGATAGAATGATTTGGCAATGGTCGTTACTTGTGAGCCTGTATCAAGCAAACAATTGCAATCAACCCCATTGATAGCAACCTTGGCTGTACATTTTCTGCCCACAAGTCTTTTTGGGAGTTTTGGTTTCTGGTTTACCTTAGTTGTTAAGCATGCAGCTTCTTTTGTCTTGGTTTTAGTGGGACGATATTTGGGCTTAGCTCCTGTTTGTCCCACAACAGAAGCTTTTCCTAGTTTAAATCAGGGTGTTCAATGACTTTGTAGTGGTGTTCCCACTCTCGCTGCTTTTGTTTGAAGGCATTTCTTTTTATAGCTACTAGTGCTGGGTTGTGGCCATTGCTGCAGCTGGAAACAATATGGCCGTCCTCCCCACATCTGAAGCAATACCCGGGTTTAGGCTTGGGCATCGATACATTTATCTGTTGTGTCTCTCTCGATTCAACTTGGCTTTTGTTTTTATGCTTTGTCTCCTTAGGGTGCCTCTTGGACTTTTGCCCTGTTTTTTCAGCTTTGAGTTGTGCTATTTGAGTCTGGAGGTCTGCAATTTGCTTTTGGAGATCAGCAGAGGTGTCATTAATTGCAGGCTCTAGGCCGTTCCTACCTGATGAGCACGTGGACTGCATACTGGAGAAAACTCGTGGTTTTTGCATCCCCAGATGCTGTTTCATGCGGGTGATTTTACTTGCCTGTTTATCTTCTTCTGTCCGCAGTAGGAGAAGTAGCTCAGCAAATTGAGGTGGGTCATTCTTCCTTTGTTCAAGCTGGAGGCTGGCGATCAGCGGACTGTCCCAACAGCCTCGGCAAAATTGCCTCAGAAGTTGTTTGTTTGTATCACCCGGGGCAATTCCATTTCTGCTTACGACTAAGTTTAAGGCGGTGTGTAATCTCTGCAGGAAGTCTGAGGGTTTTTCACCAACATTCTGGTTGGTGTTCAAGAAACGAGCAAAGAGTTCATCACCATCTTCCACAGCAGCATAAGCAGAGTCAAGAAGTTCAAGGTAAGTTTTTGGGCTTGCTTTAGGCCCGAGAGATTTCACAATGTTGGCTGCAGGAGGGGCCAAGCTTTCAGCAATTTTCCTCACGATCTGGGTTTCTGAAAGTAAGGGATCAGTCAAGCAGAATTCTACACTCCTACGCCAGGTGTCATAATCGGTTTCAAAAGTAGGATGTGGGACTCTTCCCGAAAAGGGTTTCAACTTGCAAGGTAAGTTCGGGGGTGAAGCTATGTCACTGCTTTTAACAATGTGTTCAACAATGACACGTTGTACCTCAGGAGTGCTTAATAAATTGGCAGGTACCTGTGATTCAACAGTTTCTGTGATTGGGTGAGGATCATTATGAACAACACTGGCATGTCCACTAGTTGGTGACACAGGAGATGAGGCTGGGGATGTTTCAGTAGAAGGCAATGGCTCTTCGACAGAGTGGCCAACAGTGTCAGCATGGATCGTTCCTCCCAATGACTCTCCAATCTTAGCTAGTTCCTCCCTCAAAATGCTTTCAAATGAACGGTTGCTTCGCAACGCCATATCTTTTAACTCTGACAGGTAAGTTGCTGTTGCAGAAGCACCAGACTCAATGCTATAAGCGCTGGCTAGGCTTTGAATGTGGTGAATAACCTCTGGTTTTGCAGTGCATGGTCTGTCAAGAGGTAAATAGCTTTTTTCCAGTTCTTTAGCAGTAGCTTCATGCTGAAACTCTACAATGACCTTTACTGTACCTGTAGTGTGAACTTCAACTAGCCTATTTACAGGACCAAACTGTTTCAGGAAGTCAAAAACTTCATTGTCAATTTCACTGTTAGATAGACCACTGACTAAAACAGAATTTTGAACTTTAACATTCTGAGTTTTCACAACTTCCATTGTTAAGATATCTTTCTGTTCAGCAATGTGGATAGTCAAGTAGCTGTGAAGCTCCAGTCACTCTAGCTTAAGTCACTCAACAGTTGGATGTAAAACTTTAGAAAAGCCACAATTAACCCTCCTGGCTGGCTCGCCAAGTCTGTAACACGTACAGGAAAATATATAAATGGATAGGCTCTGAATAATTAACCTACTTGCTGGTCCAGGTTCTAGGTTCCTAGGAGGGTTAGGGCAGTGAGTGACATGCACAGAATGAATGGAGTCACGGACAGTGAACACAACAACTGTATTAATAATAATGAAAGAACACAGTAGAAAAATATGTACAACACTGTAATAACCCAATAATAGATTGTCCTTAACTCTTTGAGTTCAATTTAGTTCAGTTCAGTTCGGCCGGCAATAATTAGTTAAGTCAGTAGGGTAAGTCAGTCAAGTCACTTGCTCCGTGCCAGGAGGCAATGTCTTATGGCAGTAGCACGGCAATTGTCCTACCGCACAGTTGAGAGCTGATAGTGTGAAAGAACAACCCGTTCTTTGTAGGCCAAGGGTTGGGCCGCTCAGTTCCAGAATCTCAACGGGTGGCTCGCCATCCCCCTCGTCAGGGGGAAATCCAACGGATCCAGTCCAAGTTTCACGATGTCTAAAAAACCTAGCCTGTATAAATACAGGACCATCACAATAAGAATTCACTTTAGCTCAATATAGCTCAAGTATTTCTTAACTCAGTTTCTCATATCTTAACTGTACAGTTCAACCATGGAATATATTTCAAATCCAATTTCACTTCACATTCAGGCATACTACTTAAAATGTACAGGAATGTAATCAAGCAGTATGATGAACCATATAATTCAATAACATTAAATTCCAACTTAAAACTTAAGAGGAATAATCACAAATCAAATAGAAATGCATAAAAGTACATTTCCCCGGTGCAGCATTAGCTTATTTGCAATAAGACTTGATGGTAACACACGCGTTCCGTATCACAGCTTAACACGGTTACAATAAATAAATGTTCAGCTTTAGCTAGGCTTGAGACATGGCTTCAATAAAATAAACATTACAAAATATACAATTCAACTCAAGAACAAAAACAGTACCAACATAAACTTAACATGGGTTACTAATATGTAGCACCCATTTCCCACAGCCATCAGGACTGCTGCCACGTTTTGGCACTAATTAGCTGCTAATCAAGCTCCGATGCTATCTTAGCCTCCGAGCTATTTTTTCCTCTGCGCTAGCCCAGCCCAATTCACTCACCAAGACGCTCGCACTGCTCGAAACCACCAAGAGGTCGGTTCCGTCTCTCTCACTCGCGTACAGGTTTTAAGTGAATCAGGTTGTCGTGTTGTCCACTTCCTCCAGTTTATTTCCAAGTTTGAAACTCAGCTCGGCAGACACGCTGGCCTCTGGCCTCCTGCTCTCTCTGCTTCTGCAGTGCGTACCTGCCTCTGCTGCGTAGGTGGGCGGGGTTAGCAATTTCAGCCAATGGGGCTCAGATTACTAAAAATCAGTCCATAGAAGGTCTGAACAGAGGGGGGTATCTGTGATTGACACACAACTAAAACATGACATATGAATGATAGGGAGAAATGCGATTTTGAACCTACTGGGTTACAGTTACTATAAAAGTTAGTATAAAAGATGGATGGAAGGAAGGGCCTGACTGCGAAACCGCGCTCTCACTGGCAAATGTCTTGTGATTGACAACTTATTAGCCAATGTGCATGTAGCTTCATACCACAGATAATCCTCTATTTTCATGACGAAGATTTACCAAACAGACTTTTTTTATTATTATTATTCACTATGACCCAGAATGAGTAACCAAGCTCATAAACTCATTAGGAAAGTGTTTACTGACGTCGAGACAGAAAGCCATTTTCCGGTAGACTTCTGTGGGCCCAGAGGGCTTTTTGCAACCACAGCTATTGCTATCCGGTGGCCTTCAGACAGAATGTAACTTCATATTTTTGACCTGGAAGCTACATCCATGTTTTCGTGCATAAACATCTATGATTTTCTATTTGCAATGAACAGAAAATGCTGCAACCAACTGTAGGCTTTGCACAACCATAGACTGTATATAAACGATAGGCACAGCTATCGTTTGTTATTTTGAAACAAGTTTAGCCATTTGTATGTCTCTATTTTGTTTGTTGTTTTTTCCCTTTTTCTTTCTTGAAACATATCCATATTTGGCAGGATAGTGCTGGGGTGTTTTTAGCTAGTACTAGTACTGCCTAGCAATCGAATGGTTGGCATGGTTGTGCACTGGTCCTACTCATAGCCTGAGCACAGCTTTCCAGACTGTTGTCTACATGTTGTAGCAGTTTACTGTTTAGCTGTTTACCAGGGTGCAGCATTAGAAAGAACTGTGGGCTACTCTTGCTTGTGCTGTTGTTGGTCCTTCAGCCAGCTTTGCAGACAACCAGAGTTACACTAAGAAACCAAGTTAAACCAAGTGTTAAAGACAATGAAAGGCGTCCACTGCAGACTCTGGCTGTGCTTTTCATGCAGCTGCTTCTCTTCCTGTTTCATCTTTGTTGTCTGCCAATTAGCATTCAACCTTAGCACAGCATCATCTACACTGACCTGCATGCTGTTAGCGTTTTTACGCAAGCAAGTCTGTGTAGGTTTTATCCCCCTAACCCTACACTCTGCCAAATGTATACACAAGTAGACACAAACATGGTACCATGATTCCCCTCTTATTTACGAAGAGACATGCATCAGTCATTGTGATAGATAGATAGATAGATAGATAGATAGATAGATAGATAGATAGATAGATAGATAGATAGATAGATAGATAGATAGATAGATACTTTATTGATCCCATAAGAAAAATTATTGTGTATACGAAATTATTGTGTAATCACTGTATAATTATATTATTATGTGTATTATTGTGTAATCCTAGTAAGAAAAAAACAGGCTTAAAACAAAATGTACTTGCAAGAAAAACTGAATTGGCTCTTTAAGTATCCAAATACTGAACAAGACAAAACTGTACCCATTTGTCACTTAAACCAGCCACGCTTGATAATACATTAACTTTAAATGGGCAAGTTCCTTTTTGAAAATGGCTTTAGACACCAATCAGGTCTTTTGTTTCAGGCAGTAAACATATTTATTTCTGCAGTGTAACATGGGGGTCAATTTAGCTGGACAACCTCAAGGTGTCCTTCAAGGAACTGCAGTTCACGTTTTCACTCTGTCACCAAGAATGACTGCTTATTTAGATCAAACACAATATTTTTTGTACTAGATTATAATGAATGAATATGATTTTTGAGCATTTTTTTTTCAGAACCACAAGAATTTGACTTTTAAAGTAAAATGTGATTTTCAGCACCTGAAGGAATGGCCTATTCTGGGGGTGGGCAGTTCATTTTCCCAAGGGGCCACATGAGAAAGTGGGACTGTTGTCACAGCAATAATCTTATAAAGAAATAAAATTAATATTGAGCAGAACTGAGTTCAGCTTATAGGTGCAGCCCTCCACAATAGTCCCAATTTCTCATGTGGCCCCTTGGGAAAATTAATCAGCCACCCCTGGCCTACGCTGTCTATTTCAAGAACAGGCTGTGCAAATAATATTCCTCTAATGACAGGAAACTCAAAGTTTCCATGCTCCTCTGGAATATAAGCACATCTTCAAAACCTTTGGGATGCTTTGGGTTATAGAAATGCGTATGTGAATTGTACTTAATAGACTTAAACACTCAAAGCTACCAGTGCAGCCCTTTAAGAAGACATGACGTGTCCTTCTAAGAGTCAGCAGCCTCCAAGACAATGTAATGTGTCAGTAAATGTCAACCGTGAGTAAGAGGTGTCCTCTCATCACCACCCATGTGAAATGGACTAAGAGTTGTCTGTTATTTCTTTCTTTCTTTCTTTTTTTTAATAAGAAACACTTGTATTCATTTTAGAAAGGAGTGTTGATCTATCTTTGTTTTCAGAAAGGTCAGGGCCAGATCACACCTTCTGTTGTTTGCTTTATGCCAGCACTCCACAGCAGCGTCACAGCCGGCCACAGCCACACCACACATACTCCATCATCCCCACCTCATCAGCACATATAAGAACACACCACCCCTTAGTACACTTATAGGCATAATGCATGAATACTCTAGGCCACAGTAACACACCACACATCTATTTCAGGAGCCAGTGAAAGGTTTGAAACCAGCAGGTATAATGCATAATTTACAGTATTTCAACACAGGAAATCAGTCATAATATAATTTCCTTTTTTTTTTTCAAGAAAAAACTAATAATGTTTACATAAAGCCAAAAAAGAAAGAAAGGCTGATGGTGCAAGCATAAAAAAAGAAAGAACATATGAATTCAAAAGAAGGGCAAAATAACAAAATCCACTGACGAGGCCATTATAGTTGTGGGTGTTACCAGTTTGTATGTATTTGTTGGGTGGACCCACGTTGACGGTTAACAGTGTGTGTGTGTTTATGCACTGCAAAGAGTGTAAAGAATGACAGACATAGCTTTAGGGTCTGAAAAGTGAAGCAAGTGCCAAAGTGCTGTAAGCATACATTCTCTCTAATGGCCAGCAGGAGGCAGCTGCTCTTATATAGAAGGCTATAGAAGTCTTCATCCATGACCTCAGTAAACACTTTCCTGATTGGTTTACATTCTCAATCCCTGGTTTCAAGTCTTATTACCCACCTTGTTATTGACAAGTTGCTACTATAGGCACAATATTACTTAAAGAATAAGTAATATTGGAATTAATGGATATTAAGTAATATCTAAAATGTAACAAAAATGAAGGACTGCACATTTCTGACCTGCTGCTGAGGTGCAGACCATTACTGCTGCTGCTCTATGGACATCTATTGCATTTTCTTAAGTGCTTATCCAGCTTTCAGTCACTTCAGTGGCACCTGTCTCAGCTGTTATAGGACACCCTGCACAGGTCACCAGTAGATTACAGAACTAACACAGAGCGACAGACAGCTCAGAGGAAAGCCCCTTCCACTTCCTCAGCTATTACAGGTGCTTTGAAGTTTTTTCTCAAAGGCTCCTCTGATCGTTAAAAGAAATGGATTTTTCAAATGAAAAGCATGAAGATTTTATGAAACAGCCCTCTGAAACTACCTCACACTACTGTTTCATTCAAGTCCTACATGGAGTATTCCCTGTCACTCTGTGATGTGTGTTAATAGCTGACAACCAGTGGGTGTTTTAGACTGAGAGGTGTCACTTTGTATGAGAAGTGACAGCTGAAACCCTTCAGGTTTGTAGCACTGCAGAAAAACTATAAAATAAACAAAAACCGAAATCCCTGATATCATAGTGGGAAAAATGATAAAAAATAAACACGACATTCTGCACCACAGTGTGTTGTATGTGCCGCATTGTCATCCAGGGAGAAATGTCCATGACAATACTAAGCTGCTTCATTTCTTTGTACACTGACACACAGCAGTCTGCTTATGTGTGCAAATATACAGAACAAAAAAGAAAATGTGCTCTGTTTTGTTAAGGTGTTCTCCTTTTCTTCAGCTGAGAGTAATCCAGTCGTGCCTTTATTGTTATGGAAAGCCATTCAAGTCAAAGTTAGACAGATACTTCAATAAATATTGACTGAATTTTAAAAATCCATGCATGTGTAAATAATAGTGTGAAATAAAGAAATAAAGATAGCTGTGAGATAAATCCTGAAATTAATGCTATAGACTATAAATACAGTACTGTGCAAAAGTCTTGAGTCACCCTTCATTTCGTTGTATTTTGGTAGTAAAATGGGAATTTATTGAAACGTGAAAACATTCATATGAATACAGTATATAAAGCAAAATCAGAGTTTGTATAATTCTAATGAGCTTGAAAGTCAATATTTGGTGTGACCACATTTATTCTTCAGCAGAGTCTGAACTCTCTGAGGCAGCTTTCTTGTCATTTCTTTAAGCAGTCTTCAGGAAAAGTTCTCCAGGCTTCTTGAAGGACATTCAAAGCTCTTCTTTGGATGTTGGCTGAATTTTGTTCTGTTCTCCGTCAACACGATCCCACACTGCTTCATTAATGTTCAGGTCTGGGTTCTGGGGAGGCCAATCAATGACTGATAGTGTTTCAATGAGTTTTTTCTGTCCATGTATGCTTTTACTGCATTGGCAGTGTGTTTGGGATTATTGTCATGCTGAAACATGAAGCTGTTGCTAATCAGATGCTTTCCAGATGATATTGCATGATGGATCACATGGTGGATGATGGCACTTTTATGCACTCATACCTCATACAAGATCTCCAACACCATTGGCTGAAATGCAGCGCAAAAACATGACAGCGCCTCCACCGCTGTACACACTCACAAAAATAAATAGAAGTAAAAACATGATTTCAAAATTTTAAAAAGTTGATTTACTTATTTGTTTATTGAGGGTTTTTTTACATAGCGATTTCATTAGTGCAGGAGTGTACAAAGGCGCTGATGATGGATAACGACATCTGTCAGAAATTAGGCAGCCGTGTTTGCCACGTGTTTGGAGCTTTTAAAGTCTGAGATGCTTTTAACATTTAACACAGGCCATGCTTCTTGGCACTGTGGTCAGAAAAATGATCATTTTTGAAGGCTGTTATTCACAGTAGTTTTTAAGTCAGAGCACTGTGTGTGTGTGTGTGTGTGTGTGTGTGTGTGTGTGTGTGTGTGTGTGTGTGTGTGTGTGTGTGTGTGTGTGTGTGTGTGTGTGTGTGTGTGCTGTAATCAGGAAGATGCAGGGCTGGAGATGGAGCACAGCAGGCTGTACTGCTGAGAACAGAAATAGTCCTTTTACTCTTGCTGCTGCTCCAAAACCAACTCATTCGTACGTGCATGTGTGTGTGTGTGTGTGTGTAGTGTATATGTGTGTCCATTCAGCACATACATTTGCTGTCATATCTCTCAGTCTGCAGAAGAATAATAATTCCATCTACAACATTTATCACCTCGTGCACCTTATAGGTCTGTAGGTCATGCTTTTAAATCAGAGTGTCACACCATTTCATTTCCGTTTCTGTTCTCGTTCTGTCTGAGTGGATACCATGGCAAAAAAAAAAAAAACAGTAAAGTGTTATTATGCAAATCCCTCAAATGAATGTCTTTGTTTTGGGAAAGAGAGACAGAGAGAAAGAAAGAGAAAGCCAAGAACAAGAGAGAGATAACGATGCTTTTGAAGAGATGAAAAGCAGAATGCTAATTCTGAGTTGCCTTTAGAGACACACACAGGCAGACAATGCTTTAGATTTAGTTTGGCTTTTTCTTGAGTCTTACCTTCTTTGTGTTTGTGTTGCATTCTCTCAAGGTTGCCAAGTCCCTATCTATTGTGTGTCTTTAGACTTTGTAAGCACAGAATTTCATTGGCTATATTTTACACAGACTCCCTGCAGGTGCGTGCATTTGTGTGATGATCTTCTGGATACTTGTCCATTTATTTCCCATCTGTCTTTGTTACAGAGTAGCAAAGTTGAAATGGGAAATGGACTCTGTGCAGGTGTCTGTATTGTTGACCGCAGCCCGCTTAGAGCCTTGTTGATGATGATTGCTGTTAATCTGCCTACGTGGAGCAACATGGTGCCAGAGTTGCAAGTATAATTATACTGTATGAGAGATGAAGAGACAGCCTATTTATAACTGATCGCTAGCTGTCTCTAGTGGAATGACTGGTGCTCAAATGGAGAGGCTGGGGTTGGTGGATAAGTGGCTTGCTCTTAAGAAGAGAGGCTGTGGTTGGTTTGTGGTTTTATATATGTTTCTGTTTGATATTTATACTTAATTCCATAATATTGTGCTGAGACTGCTTAATATTCCTGCAAACACAATTATACAGTACTTGTAGATATGATGTGCAACTTTTGCTCAACCAAACATAGAAATAACTAGGCCATTCTTGTGTTAATGTTGAGTCTGTGTACTTATATTATCCAAAATGTTTCCAACAATGTTATATAACCCAGAGATGCAACAACTAATCTCACCAGCTCTTATAAAAATCACTACTAAATATGCTTAATCATCTCTGTAAGGTGGTTTGAAATGTGAAATGTGTATTTTCCAAACTTTTAAACAGCATAAACTGGCTGAACTTTTAAATTCTTTACATGTGCTGCTCTTATTTCTTGCCCAATTAACACTTAATTGCTGTATTCCCACATTTCAGAGCTGACTTTGGTGAGTAGACTGTAAATGCTGCAGTCTCAATAGGGAAAGCAGTGGTTGGAGACCACGGCACCACCAATTATTGCAACTGTGTCCAGTGAAACTGATCTTGCTGCCTTTGAAAGGGTTGCTTCAAAGAAACAGACCAGGCCTGCAACCACTCGCAGTCAGTTGCCATCTTCAAATCTTCTAGATGATGCAATAAAATAGCAATAAGATGGAGTCAGTCTGTTATCGGTTTCCATTGGATAAAGTCAAGTTGGCAAGTACGTGCAATCTGTTTGTGGTTAAGTGTGATGAATCAGCAAAAATCACAAATGTGTTCCTGTCTGCATACACACATTAAACAGAAATTCACATTGCATGCATTCAGAGTCCAGCCAGAACCTCATAAACATAAATGTAGACATACAAATAGTGACAAAGTTGCTGCCAGACAGTGATTTAACTGCAAATTGACACAGGCACTTGGCAGCATTGCCTTTATATATGAATATAACCAGTATACAACCAGTTGGCAACCAGCTGAGTCTACTACAAAGAAATATGTCACAGACGAATTGCACTCATCAGTGCAGACTAAGATTGATTGCAATGTGTTGGCAATTTGTCTGCGTTTATGGCAGTTATTTGCAGACCTTTTCCAGTCCGAGAGTGATTGCAGTCAGTCTGCTCTACCACCTGAGTGGCTGTGGCTAAGGTAGTAGACCGGATCATCTACCGGGTGAAAGGTCAGTGGCTTGATCTCCCAGCTCTTCCTGTCCACACGTCGAAGTATCCTTGAGCAACATACTGAATCCCAAGTTGCCCCTGATGCATTCATCCTAGTGTGAGCGAATGTTAGAAAATGTGCTTTGGCACAGACAAAAACCCCGTATGAGTGTGTATCTGATTGGGTGAGTGAGAATATAAAGTGCTTTGAGTCCTCAACTTGAGTAGAAAGGTGCTTTATAAGTACCAGTCCATTTACCTTTTTCCCAGTCAGACCACGACTGTTAGGAGACAGGTTCACTCCCACCAGGGGTTCTGTACAGTCACCTTGCGATTGTGACCAGCTGCTTGGTGCAAAGCAAAAGAATCAATGCAATCTCAGGACATTCCCGTCGGATTTTTACACTTCATTTTTACTCTTCATTAAGACCAAGGTGTAGCAAAGTAATTATTCTCTAACTTTGTTGTTTTCTTCTGTCTCTTATGTCACATAGGTACTACAGCGCCACCATCCTGCAGATGTCAGGAGTGCGGGATGACAGGTTGGCAATCTGGCTGGCCGGACTAACCACCCTTACCAACTTCCTGTTTACTCTGCTGGGAGTGTGGTTGGTGGAGAGAGTGGGGCGCAGGAAGCTCACCTTAGGCAGTATAATTGGTAAGCCACAAGGAGGAGACTTGAACTGCCCACACCAAGAAAGGATATTAATAGTAATTTTTGTGTGATTTACGCCCACTGATCATCTAACAGGTGTAAGGGAAATACATTAATACATGTGTAATTTACTTATAATTTTTTTTTTTGACAGGCACATGTTTGAGTTTGAGTCTGTTGGCCATTGGTTTCCTAATGTCTGCAGAGCACAGTCCTCCTGTCACCTACCACCCATTAGACCCCGCCATGGCCAACTCTACCTGTTCCAAGTACCAGTGAGTGCATTATCTACACACCCACAGAGGTCTGGGACTGTGTCTTGCAGTATGCAATGCCCTTCTCCAACAAGAAATAATATTTTTCTTTTCCACATTTATTCTGGTTGTTCCACTGTTCATCATTTTAGCTCACAGAAGAAAATGCAGAGTATTAAAAAAAAAAAAAGCACTATTTTCTTTTGGTAGAACAATAAAAATCATTTTCCCAGAGGATTTTATACAGCGGTAGACAGAATTTCTCATCAAAACTGAGTCTTTTAGGGAACAAGTCTAAACACTAATCTATTGTGTAATTACTCCATAGCCCTTACACCAAACTGTGCAACCAAGATTTACTCCATAATGGGGTTATTGCATGTGAAATAAATAATGATAATGATGATATATAATGATTTTTTTTTTTTTGGAAACAAGCGCAACAAAATGGGCATAAAAGCAAATAACTGGCCGTAGGAACCCATGCTGTGAAGCTCCCGGTGCACAGTTTTTGTGCTGATGTTAATGCCAGAAGAGATTTGGAACTCTGCAATCACGACTTTTATGCACTACTCGCCTCAGCACGTTGTGACCCACTCTGTAACTTTATGTGGTCTGCTGCTTCATGGCTGAGTTGGTGTGGTTCCTACATGGATCTGCTCTGCAATAATACCACTTAGAGTTGATCATGGAATATCTAGGAGGGAAGAAATTTCACAAACTGTCTTGTTGTTATGGTGGCATCCTAATATAATGCCACACTTGGATTCACTGAGCTCTTTGGAATGACCCTTTCTTTCACAAATGGTTGTAAAGGCAGACTGCATGGTGTGTTTGATTTTATACACCTGTAGCAATGGGACTGAAAACACCAGAATTAAAAGATTAAGACATGTAGACCAATACTTTTGTCCGTATAGGGAAGATTTTCGACCACGAGAAGTTTTTCAAAAGCCTTAAACTCCTCGAACCCATTGTTGATTCATTGCCTGTTCAGCTTGTGACAGTTTTCTTTTAGCGTACAGTGACTTGTCCTTTTACTAAATTTTGCAGGGGAACATTCAGCTGCTGTGACATTTGGTTCATTCTCAGATCATACGTTGACCCCGAGAGCCTCTGAACCACAACAACATGGTGACGTTCCATCCCATAGCTGCTCAGTCATCATTACCACATTAATACATGACTGCTTAAGCATTGGGTCACACCAATCTTTAAATTCGGCCTTTATTTTGATCTCAACTAAATGTAAATCATCTGTCACGTGTTCTTCTAACTGGATTTTGCGTAGTTGTGACTTGCACAAAAAAATCTGACACTTTTGGGGTGTTACTACTATAGTAAGTGCACCAAAAGACACATACATGATGCAAACAGTACCAGCTACACTATCACAGCTGATACGGAGTGCTGTTATTTCTGCTCAGGATGTGAGGACTAGGTGTGACTTTAGACCTCTGAGTCCCTCTGAATTACTCCCACTGATCATCTAACAGATATGAGGGATAATACAGGTACATTACATTCAGGTGTCTTCTGGGGATTACCTTTTGTGACAATGTGTAGATGAAAACACAAAGTGGTAAATTTGTTTGGTATTATAGAATAGCATAAAATGGTAAATAAGAAATCAAAAAAATGGGTGCTGGCATGAGAAAACTACTGCTGACCTTGGAGCACTTCTGTTCTTAGTAAAAGCACTTAAAATTGAGCAATTTCAGAGTATCAATTCAGGGTGCAGCAGAGGACACTAAGTGGTGGAGAGAGAATAAAACTTTCCTAAAAGGTTTTTGGTGGTGAAGTTCTTGCAGGTTTTCACACACACATTAATACAGATCTGCATGTTTGCTTAGAGGTCAAAATCAGGGCCAGCATAGGTGTTGGAAGTCACTTGTAACTTGTCATCAAATATTTTACATAATTAAAAAATTTAATAATAAACATTTCATTACCCAACAGCTGTCACTCCCATTTCATTTGACTGTCCCCAGCAGCAGCAAAAAGCAGATGCACACACAGGGCCTGAGCTTGTTTTCGAATGAATCAGTGATCAGATGTTGCATTTTGCTCTCACTTGCACAGACACGAGATGAAGCTCGTGTGTAACGCCAGTCTTTCATCACAACGTCAGACAGTCTAATGCACTCGCTGTCCACTGACCGCACACTATAACCCACACCGCCACACACACGCAGGGATAATTGGGAGAGATGAGTGCCTTTACCACACTAGAATGGCTTCACTGAATTCACTTTGCTTCATATGAACCCACACGCATCCCTTCACTGACCACAGCAGCATCAACAGGGCACCGGGACCATCAGTGGCCTCCCGTGTGTGTTGATGATGGGATGTCTGATTTAAAGATGTATCCTTAAGGTGGAGAGCAAACATGAAATTCCAAGCTCTCGTCAAAATCAAGAGTAACTTGTGTTGGCCGTCAGGTGGTAGAGTCGGTTGTCCACTAATTCCAGAGGTGAAGGTTCATTCCATGTCAGCTTGATGTGTCACAGTGGAAAAAACACTGAAGTCCAAGTGTCTCCTGAAGGAACGCACTGTCTAAGGTTAAAGGGGAGCCATTATTGAAAGATATTTTTACTGATAGGGATTTTTAGATGACCTTTCCCATCAAAAGAAAACTGAACTGTAGACAAAAGATTTGAGTGTTGCTGATCTGATTGAATAATAAATGAGGTAAAACTATAGAACTTGAAACTTGAGTCTCCTGAAAAGTTCTCTCTGCATTGAGGAAGCACCGCACATACTACACTGTCAGTGTAGTATGTGCGAATAATCCCAGTGAGCTCAGACTTCAAACGGGTCTAAAGCCTTGGTTTCAGACAGGTTTTTCCTACTCTTGGCTCTGTGTGACACAAAGCCATTACATATCATTTAAGATGGGCTTTTTAGGCACATAGCCCTGGCAGTAAGCACAGAAGCCCCACCCACTTGCTATAAAAATCTTCTGTTGTGAGGGGCAACCAATCAGAAAAAAGTTGACTAAGAGGCAGGGAGAAGGGAGCTAAAACTGCTTAAGACAATGGATGAAATGAGGAGTTGCATAAAGGCCCAGAATAAGATAAATTTGGGGTACTTTGAACTGAATCCAATAATAAAGATATAGAGTTAATCTATGTTACTAAAGCATAAACCATTTTTCTGGGAATTTGAAATGAAATGACTTAAAATTAAGTCTCTGGAAAGCTGTTTTCTATTATAGCTGCATGTTGTCCAGTAGCAGAAGGTAGATAAGTTTATTTTCTGGCTTACATCCTCAACAGGCTGTCAGCATCCTACAGAGCAAAGCCAGAAAAAACAATATTGAGAAGTAAAGGAATGTGATTACAAGCTGCAGTTTGATTGATTGTCTTCAGAGAAATTAGAGGTAATGCGTGTTGTGTCTTCTGTTTGGTGTGCAGGGTGTGTGAGCCGTGCATGCTGGATCCTGGATGTGGCTTCTGTTACCGTGAGAATGGCTCGGCGCTCCTTACCTCCTCCTGTGTGCCAGTCAATAAGGCCTCCACTGAGCACGCAGCATGGGGCAGGTGAGTCACAGGATGCAAAGTGAACGTGTGGAAGTGAATTAGGATGCAGTGAAATAACAGGTTTCACCTTTAACTGCCACCCAGTTTCAAGAGGGGCTTACAAAGACTAACAGATATGCTCGCCTCTTACAGATGTTCCAACTCCACCCTGATGAGAGCTCAAACCTACTGGGCCTACAACTACTGTCCCACCTCCTTCTCCTGGCTGGTTTTACTGGGTCTGGTGCTCTACTTGGCTGCATTTGCTCCAGGCAAGAGACTGAACCTTAGTTTTATTCTACCTGAGATCCACAACAGGGCTGCTTTTGGGGGAAAATGAACCATGAGCAATAAAAAGAAAAAATAGGGAAAAAGTTAAATGAACATATAAATTCTGCCAAAGCTGAGCCTCTCTGTGTTGGACTTGTGGCAGCAGATGTGTTTACCTGAGTGCTCACCAGAGTCAACAGGATCCATTATAATCCTAACAGTCCATCAGCTGCTGTCTAAATCCTGAGTCTGTGTGCTGTTCATTGTTTACAGTCCAACTAGGAATGCAGATCAATTTAAGAAAGCAAATAAAAAGATAAATCATAATCTCATAGTCAGACAACAGCCAGTAGTTACAAAGCTGCATTTTGGCATGCATTCTTTTATTTTGTTTTCCACATGGACTGTTTACCTGTACGCAGCCAAAGCCTGCATAAATTTGGTTGGTCAATACGACTCAACCTACAAATGGAATCAGAAGCTTCCAATACAAAATATCTGCTTCCTTGTCTATATATGCTGCATATTCATAGAGATGTTTCACACTGTAATACGCTTCAGTTACTGTTTGTAAATGTCTGAAAATTATGAAATAAGTTGGACACTGTATTGTGAAGTGCTACTTTTTTGTATTTCTCCATCTGTCTCCCTGTTGAAGATGTAGAAATCTCCATCTGCTGATCAAGTGGTCCCACAGCTCATTCTCACTTCTTTATCCCAGGTATGGGTCCGATGCCGTGGACCATCAACTCTGAGATCTATCCTCTGTGGGCAAGGAGCACAGGGAACGCCTGCGCTGCAGGAGTCAACTGGACCTTCAACATTCTGGTGTCACTTACCTTCCTCCACCTGGCTCAGTACATCACCTACTATGGTCAGTTTCTGTGTGGGAAATTGTGAGCAAATCAATTGCTTTAGATTTTATTCTTTATTTGGCTCTGTTCACTGAATTGCACTTGGTAGATCTTTTGTAACAACTGTCTTCATCAAGGCCAGTAAGGACAGAACTGATACCCTGCAGTGACGCTTTATTCCACCCGCCTTACATACCTCCTCAGTCAGTGCGGCACAACAGTAGGTTTCCCCTCAGACAGGAAGGAGCTGACCTTTCGCAGAGCTGGAAATCAATCAGTCAGGGGTGATTGTGGAGGCATCCTGAGATCCACTGGGTTAATTATCAATTTTGACTCATTCACTAATTCATCTACTTAATAGAAATCACCAAAAACGAGGCAAATAATGTCAAAGCTGGGAAAACACAAGATGTTGGCATAAAAATGGTTAAATCGGCTTAATGCACGCTTGGCTGGAGCATAAATGTGTCATCGTGCTCTGACAAGAATAAAATATGGACCACAGTTGTGACAAAATCTCATTAAACCTATGTCACTCTTTTTGGACAAATGCTTATTTTCCATTTGTAACACAGTTATTTACTTCCCGTTAACCCTGCTGTAATGCCACACTGACAGGGGCATTTTACCTACACTCCATATTTATCACATGGTGACCAACAGTCTGAAAGCAAGATTTCGATGTGGCAAAACATTTTCATTTTTCACCACACACACACACACACACACACACACACACACACACGTCCTTAGAAGTGCGTGGGCAGTCATAATCTAATATTAGCTGCCCGTAGGATCTGTTGTCACCGTTGGTGTTTCTTTTTCTGGCCGTGAATGAGAACAAGCAAATCATTTTATAAAAAGTCTAAAGTTGTGCTATTGTGTTTCTCATCTTTGTGGGTGGCCATCCTCGGTGACAGTGTGTTCTTTTGCTTTGTCTTCTCAGGAGCTTTCTTCCTGTACTCCAGCATGGCCCTGCTGGGTTTTGCCTTCACATATGGCTGCCTGCCAGAAACCAAATCCCGGCGCCTGGAGGAGATCGAGGCGCTGTTCGAAAACCAGCTTTGTTCTTGCGGCGCCTCTGATTCAGATGAGGGACGGCAGGTTGAGTACATCCGGGTCAAAGGTTCAAACTACCATCTATCGGACAATGACGCATCAGATGTAGACTAGATGTAGACAGATGTAGTGTTGCTGACCTCCCTCTGGGTGTTTCATTAGCTGTTTTACTGAAACATACAGAGCGGCTGGGTCTGTAATGGTTTTCTTTTTCTGTAATCTGAGGAGCTACTGGTTTCCCTCAGTCAGAGGTTGGAAATTACATTTCAGAAGACTGTGCTTCTATCAGTAACATGTACCAGTTCACTTTCAGAGCAGTCAATTCAGGAAATCCCAATCAGCATTAAATGCTTTAGCATAAATATTTCTCTTCAGTTTATTCTCTAAATTCAGGGCTGAACTGATTTCAGACCAGTTTAAGTCAGCAGCTGACTTTTCAACCATGTCCAACAGCTAGCTCAACTATAGAAGTCCACAACATTGCCTTCTTCACTGATAGTAGGCAAAGTGTAATTCATAGAACTCCAGTGTCTTTTTCATAGGTATGACTGTTTACCAGATACAAAGATACAAAATACAAGGGACTCGGATTGTCCCTAATATTTTGTGATTTTATGATTTAGACACGGTTTTTTGCCAGAGCATCATGTCCGAATACAATTACAGTGAATAAAACCTTTGTTGACTGGACAGCAGCTCTTGTTGTTTGTCTTTCGTACCATTATGCCTTGGTGTATGAGACACGTTTCGCTGTCTTGTTGGTTCAGCTTGTAGCATAACACACTTTAATGTCAGCTCCTTGTGCTGATCGGTCTTCTGTTTGCAGTTTATGTTTTTCTGAAAAGCAGTCACCACAGATGCACAGTATATCATTACAGCTTAGCAAACTTGTATTTGTCAGCGGGTGCCGAAACAAAACCACTGAGCACCTCAGCACTGAAAGGACTATAAGTCCTCATGCTATGGTTTGTATATTTATTTATTTATTTTAAATGCTTTTGTTAATCCAGGTCAAGATGAATTAAAACATTTCTTTAGCACTGTTTATTTTTTAATTTCAAATATGTTTTGCAAAACCCACCCAGTGAAGCAGTGTTGCACACCCAAGTGCGTCATGAACTTTTGCTTGCCATTATTTCTGGATATACCATATCCATATCCAGCAAAGACAACCAGGCTGTTCTGTCTGTATCAGTAACGTAAGCTTTAGTTTGATGACTGAGATTTTTAAGTGTTTCAACCTATCTGAACATGATAACATTAGTGCCTGTGTATTGTGAAGGTGCCTAATGGCCATTTTTCAGTCACATTCCCCCATAGGTCTACATGGCTTATTTTATTTTAACATGTGCATATTTGGATTTCACCTGTAATGGAATTTTATTGACTTTAATTTCATGTATTTTGATTTGTGTCTTCCTTCACAGCCTTATGTACAAATAGCAGAGCATATCATTTATGTAGTTCTTGTGTCAAAAGTTGAGGAGTAGGCTTTAGCGTAACTTGGCAATGTTGTTTTGTAAAAGTGTAAACTGTGTAAGGTTCCAACTTGTTAGTTAAATACACGTAATTATCTGTGTAGCAAAACTGTTGGAAAGTAGAAAACTGTGTGACAAAACAAAACAAAAAAGGGGGTAAATAAGGGGCTAAAAGGCTGCTGCTGTACTTAGTGAACAGGTTTCTCATAGCAGTCACGCTGAAGAAAATTGTAAAAATACAGTACAATGAAATGTTTTCAAATGGAGGAATTTTCCATATTAATTTCTTATAGTTATTTTCCATATTTTTTAAACCCACATTGAAGTTTACCATTTACAGAAATACCCATAAACATCCACAAAAACAGATAAAGCACTGGCCTTTTTTAGTTTTTTTTTCCTTTGAGCAGTGCAATGGATCCTAACCCATCATCATTTATAGACTTTAATACCTCTTTTTAATAAGTTTCTCAAATATGAAGCTGACCCTCAAATTCAGTGACCTGTTAAAATTCAGTGGTATTTCCAGCGAGTATTGTAGTAATTTTGGTGTTTTCAAGGTGTCACAATGACACACGCATGCATATGGGAATAGCTGAGTTTAAAAAGAAAGACATTAATGACATACTGTAGCACACAAGCACCCTCATGTGGAAAATCTATAACTGTTCAAGAACAAACATGCTGATTTTCAAATATATATATAGAATTCTGACTTCAATCTCAGAATGTTTTTTTCATTTTTTTCAGCTAAGGGAGAGTAGCCTCTCTGGAGTGAAAGGTATAGAAACAATAACAATAATTCAAAAACATAAACACATTATTTTAGCCATTTGTTTCATTGGATCTGGGAGAGTTTTCTTAAAACATCGCAAGCTAGTTTTGTACTGAAAGTATTGCTACATATAAAACACACAGATTTACCTGTGCATGGCACAGACTGAGTAATGAGAACTTGTGTCTACCAAATATTTAATGTGATTGTTTTAGGCTGCACCAGGGTCAGAGGTCAGCGGTGTTCAGCCCTTAATCTCCAGTTGTGTTAACACTGTCCTTGGGGGCATTAAATGTGTACTTATCAGTAAAATGGTTGCATTTTTTTTCTATGTGAACCAATTATGTGTGTTTTTGCTAAAGTTTACGGGGTATAACAAAAATACAAATTAAAAAAAAAAAGAGTGCCGTATATTTATTGTTCAAGCTGTACATGTTTTGCTAGAGTTTATATTATATAAAGATAAATATCTTCATGAAATATTGTGTATATGGGGAAAGAAATAAATGTATGAATCAAAGTCATGTTTTGGAGCTTTATTTCACTTTATCACAGCATGAAGAACAAAACTATGACTATTTTTAATGTGGTTTTATTGCTTTAAGCTAGCTATTAACTAATGCTTTGAATTAAAACAACATGCACAGAACAGACTTTCTTTCTTATTGTCTTCATCCATCAGTTCTTATCAGCCTTGAATTTTCCTCTGCTTCAGGAGGAGCAAGATGTCGGCTATCTCTTGAAGCGTTTCAGCCTCCTCTGAGAGCATGTTAACTCCGGTGGCAGATGCGCCCTCTCCCCTTCTTTGATCTGAAAAGTTTCTCATCGGAGGGCAGCTCTCGTGTTGTTCTCTCTCATCTCTGCCCTCTTTATTCTCCTGACCTAAATTAGAAACATGAGAACAGAATGGGTTTTTCTATCTCAGGTTTCTCTCACAGAATATAAAGTGAGTTGACTATTTTTCTTTTGTGTCACACCTCTGACATTACCTGTGCTCTCAGCATTTAAAAAGCAGTTTGTTGGTCTCTGTAGCATCACTTTGTCACAGTTATTAGCAGGGATCATGCTCCTGCCTGACAGGGAATCCTCCTTTGATTTCTTCTTGTTCCAAGGTGTCTGCTTCTCGTCACTCCTGGAGTTTTCTGTTGAAGCTGTGAGTGCATCTGGCTCTGTGGCGGTATCGGCCTGCCTCCCTGTGGCTGGAAGCTGCTCCGACATGTCAGCGTTCGGCAGATTCAAGCTGAACCCGAGAGCACTGTCTGCAACAAAGCTGCACTGAGTCGAAGCATCGCACGCCTCAGCTCGGGGAGTGTATACGGTTTGAATTCCTGCATCTCGAGTTTCACTTGAGGTTTTCTTGCATTTGCAGACATCTGAGCTCTGAGTTTGAGCTGGAGGGTGAGGAGCAGCTGTGCTGCTTTTTTTCTCTCGCCCTTTACTTCCACAGGCCTTATCTGGGGTAGTCATTTTCTCAGTAACTTTTAGGTAATCTCTGAAGTCCATTTCGACTCTTGTTTGTGGGGTGTGAGGGTTGAGATCAGAGAATCTTTGTTTTAGATTCCCTTGTGACACATTGAGGGTATTTGCACTAAATGCTGGATCTGTGTAAGAAGCAGATGCTGGGAGACATGGCTGACAGCAGTCTTCATCCTAATATATCATTTTAAAAGTAGAAAATAGCCAGTGTGTCAAATGGTGTGAAAATCTGTCCAGGATTATTATAAATCAGTGGCACTGTGCAAAGAGCAGAAGTGTTGCTTTTTAGTGATAACTATTTGTGACAGGTGTTGATTGGATGATGATCTGTTTAATAGTATTGTACTTGTTCAATTAAAAAAGAAGGCTGCAGAAACCAGCACAGTGCTGATAGTGAATTTACAGTTTAATTAACACCAGTAATACAAAAATAAAGCATGAATTTCCTCCAGTTTAAAGGGATTTGATGAAAGATTATTTTAATGTATTAAAAAAAAAAACTTTCCAACTTCAAAAAATTGGGATAAACTTCACAGAGTAGCTTCACTTACATCATCTGAGTCTGAACTGAGGTAATCTCCTCTACAAGAGTAACAAGGCGAATATTCAGAGTCATTCAGCGGCCCGGTGTCACGTCCGGGGCATGCTGTGAGATTAGTAGAAAAAAAAAAAAAAAAAAACATCCATTCAGTTTTTGTTCTTCCCCAAACATGCAGAGGAAAATGGACAGATAGATGGAGATTCCTTATAAACTTACAAAAGCTTGTGTCACTGTAGTTGGAGAGCTGTGAATGAAACAGAATAAACATCTAACACTGCTGCTGGGCCCATGTATATAATCCCATCGTAACAATATTCAACATAAAGTGTTAGGAGCCATGTATGACAGCTTCTGATGGTTGGAGAGGCTGGTTAAACTTTGTCTATGCTGATTTTTTTTCTACAAATTTAACTGTAATCCCACTGCAGTTACAAACTCCACCACTTGGAGGCAATAAAAGGCCAACTTTACTCACTTGCATATAGTCTAAGAAAGCAGCTTACCTCTGCTCCCATGCACTCTGAGTCAGGCACAGTTCTGGCAATAGAATAAAAGTTGATTCAAAGTTTGTGACTTTCATTTCATTAGATCTGACATGCAAACACTTACTGTGGTGTTGAAGATTTTATTGATGTTTGATCTGTGAGATATATTTTTGATTTTGCACTCTCAGAATGAGACTGGCTTTCTCTTTCACATTCTTCATTGCTAAAGCCTCTAAAGACATCTTCCTCAAACTGCTGCTGAGTTTCTGACTGGTTGAGCATGAAGTCCAGCATAGACTCTTTGTCCTTTGGTTGGTTGAGAGAGAAGGTCTCCTCATATCTCACACAGTCTCCTGTCTTGGTTTTGCTGTGGTAACATGCATGTGCTTTGACTGGTTACTAAACTTAAATTAAGGATAGAAAATAATCCATTCAAATGCAGACTTGTTCTCACCCTTGTTCTGGACTGCTAAAGAAGACTTGGGATGCTGTGGGGGTCTCCAGTTGGAAGAAGGGTTGGTTAGCTTTGCAGGACCACGGAGAAGTGTTTGTCATACATCTGGGCTGAGAGAAAGGATAAAACTGACAAAAAAATCAGCATGTGTTAGAGGAGCGCCACATTTTCTGTCACAGTTTATCAGATTTTTATTGTTTTCTCCCAGAAAGAGCTGCAATTGATCAATGACTAAAGACTGGTGACTAAAGACTAGAGTCTAAAATGCTATCCTGATAGGATAAAATACCTGTGGAACTATTTCTTTACTATATTCTCTTTTTGTACTGAATGGAAGTATAATCTCGAGTATTTATAATTCTGCACCCAGGATTAGACTTGTCTAGGTGTACAAAAACCATCTTTTGTAGCTGAGCGCACTGTGCTCTAGGAGGACAGGCTATTCATTTCTCACAATCTGAAGGAAGCCAAGAACCTACATCTGGTTGAGGCAGCCACTGCAAAAAGGATGGCATGCAGCCTCATTTTTTCCCATTGAAGTTGGCTGCTGTGGTTTCCAACCAACATCAGTCCGCTGTTTCTTTCAGAAGATTGGCTTGGATCCCAAGCAACGAAGAAAGCCATTGGAGAGATAGCCACAGCACCCAAGACCAGCTCAAAATGGTCATGGCTGGTCAGAGCTCGCAGGTGGAACTCTTCTGCAGGTGAAAGCTAATGTTGCCTTCACTGCCCCACTCGGGCAAAGCATACAGGTTAAGGGGCAAAATGCTGGTGACCCTGAGATGTGGAAGGGTTCCCAGTACACCAAGCATTTGGACTGCCTCGCCACCAGACAAAGAATAGGCCCATTTGTCCAGTTGCTTCAGCAGTTTCTGCTCAATACAACTTAATGACATAATGTAAAGCAGGGTTCTGGTAGGTTACTGGAATCTTTGCTAGCCCGTTAAAGCCGTTTCCACACATGCACTTCTTTCTTAGGTATGAAACCACAAGTGGGGTAAAATATGTATTGAATGCAACTGTAACTTTAAAATAGTGATGTAATTCTAATAAGAGCTATTTCTCACTGCCTTGGTCTGTAACAGAACTGAGGTGTCCCAGGGTGCAGGAGAGGGGTGATGTGGTGTCTGGCTTTGCTTCTGGAGATTCAGCTGCAGCGGGAAAATTCCTATGGAGACCAACTGTATTGTATAAAATATCTCCATGCAAAGGAAAATGCACAGTATTGTAATTGAGTAATAGTTATTAGCTTATTAGCATAACACAACCTTGGCCCAAAGAGGCTGATGAGGTGGAGGAGAAGGGGCTGGGCAAATCAGGCACAGCAGGCTGGTAGTCAGACGCACTGTTGTCTGAGAAACCTGACTCAAGTAGTGGTGACAACTTCGAAAAACAGCAATTTAGTGAGAGTCTCAAAATTTGTTCAGATTTAACGTTTCCCTAAGAGCTAGAAAGTGACTCACCTGCTGACACTTGAACCCTTGTGGAATTACATTCTTTCTTTTTCTGCTTCCTTGAACACTATTAACATGGAAATATATTTTTAGAACTCTTTCCATTCCATTGATAAAGATGATTATTTTATTATTATATTTTCATAATAGCTACAAAAACATATTTTGGGGTGGATCTAAATAAGCCACATTGCAAGCTATACCTGTACTCAGGCTGGCCCTCAACAAGACACAGCTGCGATGGGGAACAGGGGCTCATTGGGAGCACCAGGGGCTCTTTTCTCTTACGCCTGACTCCCCCTTTACAACTGCTGAGAACTGCTACTTTAGGAGGATCTGAAAATAAGGACACTTTGCACTTTCATCATTTGCCACTAGTGGCCGGTCTTGCTTTTCGGCATCTCCTATTAGATTATTAGATTATTGCTTTCTGGTGAACTGGAGCATGACTGCAGATCTCACCTTTACATCCTTTTTAGCAGCAATCTGATTGACGATAAACAAAGTCATTATGTCCACATTGCCAGAACCAGCGTCGCCAGGGGAGGGGGATGGAGAGATATTCCCATGTTTTTCAGTTTTTGTTGCATTTTTCTCTTTTCAAAGAATTCCTGGAAAAGAAAGGGCGTAACCAATATTTAATCTGGGCACAGAGAAGAAGAAGGCTAGATTGTTATCTTACTACAACAGCATATGAAGTCCTGTACTAGGATTTTTTTTTGTAATTTTATGCTCACAAGTCATTCACTATACTGCATGTGCCTTTAATAACTTTAGATGCACACTACCACTATGTAATAAAGAGAACTCTGACATTCTAGTTTTAGTTTTCCTTGAGCTCCAACACGACTGCTGGGGCAGTTTTACTTTACTGTGGGTCAAAGTCTGACCCAATTACAAAACTGGTTACAATGAAAATGTATCAATCTGGACTAGAGTACTGTTAATCTAACAAGCCCCAACACCATTAGATAAGAGCATGGATAGGACCAGTAGGAATGTAACTGAATACTTTATTCAGGTTTAACTTTACTTTATGAAGTATTTCCATCTTATACCGCTTTCTGCTTTTACTCCACTATATTTTGGATCAAATTGTTGCATTATGTATTCCATACTATTCATTATTAAACTTAAGCTACTTATTATTTTGCAACTTGCATTATTATAGATCAAGCTACCAAGCGACTTCTAAGTAATTAAAATGATCAGCTGCAACATAGAGACATATGCACCAATAAATCAATAATTATGTTCCAGTAATGTATGATTCTGAAAAGTGTCATTCCACTACTTTGAATATATTTCGCAACCTGTGCACTACTTATGTACTCAGGGAAAAGGTTCAAACACTTTTTTCCATTTTATCAAAACAATTTTACAACAGAAGATTATGTTTCCATTCTTGTGCATGATAACTCTGCAACAGGACCCAGGGCTGCAAATGAGCCTGAAAATTGTGTCCACACTGAATAAGTACTTATAATTAAACATTAGGATTTTGTGTGGGCCACCCATTTACAAACAAATTTAAAATCCCGGAAACATGACTTTACAGTGTAGGAAGTTTTCTTCAGGGCACAATATTTCATGTCGTAGACAATTAATAATGAAATGTATACCACCCTATTGGCATTATAGGGCTCTATGCTTTATAAGTTTTATTTGGGTGTCTCACCCTCTGCTTTTTGCTGTCATTCCTCATCACTAACCGATTCCTGCAAAGAGCAGATACATGTCTAGTTAGCTTAAAGTTCACAGGCTAACATTATGGCGGACATTAGCGTTCATAATCAAAATGTCCTATCCTTACCTTGAACCTCCGACCCAGTTCATTTTTAACGGCTGTAGCCACAAAATCTAGTTACGGCTTCAGAGTACATATATATCTTATTATTTTTTTTGCTAGGTAGCTAACTTTAGCTTAGCTTTTAGTGTATAAATATGCAGGAGCACCAACCACCAGACCGGCGGCCACCCTCGCTCAGAACTATCCAGAAATTTGTAAATTATAAATATAAATATATATGTGTGTGTGAACTTTCATCGGGTTTATTTGCTATATTAGATAACTTTGTGGCATATTTGCTTAAAATAAAACAGACAGTGAAATACAGGAACAGTTGTGGCTAATTTTGCAACCAATCATATTTTTGCCGGCGGCTCCACCAATGAAAAAAAAGAAACAGCGACGACAGTTAGACCGGATGTTGGGCTAATTTTCTTTATAAAATAAAAAC